>JAGKTI010004145.1:19693-52314 GCA_018397915.1 Birgus latro
TTTCGTTTTTGAAGGCTCCAACATGCTTGCATGTGTCGGCCTTGGTCACCTAATGGCGGCTCTCCACGCTGCTCGATCTCTGGCAGCCTCCCTATTCAGTCCCTTAACCCTTAAGTCACATTTAATGACCTCGTCCCATGTCTTTCTCGGTCTACCCCTCCCAACCCCTCCCCCAATATTAACACTTCTCACCCTCTGTACCCAATTATCATCCCCCATCCTCTCCACATGTCCAAACCACCTCAGCCTACCTCTCCTCATCACAACACCAATACACTCCAGTCCCATCCTACCTCTCAACTCTTCTATCGTAAACCCAGCCCCCCCAGGCCTTGCACGCAGGGACGCACTGCACATCCACCTAATCATTGTCATTTCTGTACGTTTAAACCTGCGAATATCTTCTTCCTTTACTGCCCAGGTCTCACTACCATACAGCATCACACTCCTAACACATGCTGCATACAAAGACCCCTTAGCACGTAAGGAGAGTCCTCTCAATGTCAGGAGAGGCAACAGCTCCCTGAACTTCTTCCAACCACTTCTCACTCTAGCAACCGAGCTAACTCCAGCCCCACCTCCGGCACATAACATGTCTCCCAAATAACAAAACTCCTCCACACACTCAAGAGACTCACCTGCAAGTTCAACCCTCTCACGCCTAACAATCTCTGCCTGCTCTCCCCGACACACCGCACACATGAAATCAGCATTATCTCGCAGTCTACCTCTAATACCACTACATCTCTTGTGCACCCACTTATCACAAACACTGCACAAGATGGAATTACTTCCCACACCCATGTGGCAAACTGCACATGGCCACTCTCCCTCTCCTCTGATTGTACCGCCACCAACCCTAGATATCATCACTTTTGTTTTATCTGCATATACCCTTAAGCCCTTGTGCCCCTTACCATCTCTCCACTTCTTAAATCTTTCCTCAGCCTCCCCTTCATTCTCAGCAATCAACACCAAATCATCAGCATACAACATCTCCCATGGGAGTCCCTCTCTGAAGTCACGTGAGAGGGCTTCAAGCACCATGATAAACAACAAGGGACTTCTACATGATAGACTTTTGAAATATGAAAAACAAGGGTAGAGCTAAGGCTGGGCAATATTTCAAAAGACTGGGGTGCAGGCCATCCGGTCCCATACTGGTGTTTGGGTCCAGTCCTGCGAACTTGTTTCTCACTTCTTGCAAGGATAATGTCACTCTATCAAGGATACCCTCAAAAGTTTGGTGAGGGAGAGGAGCATGGGGAACGTGTGTTGAGTAAACTGTACAGAAATGTGTAGCAAAAGTTTCTGCCATCTGAGTACAGTCGGATGATAACACTCCATTATCCAACCTTATGGGTGGTCAGAAAGTCCACTCCCCCAACCTCTATATACTCTTGCATCCATTACAAATCTTCTCATCCTTTCATCCACACACACACAGTCAATCATGCCTTCCGTTCATTCATTCCACCGTCCACTCTTCTCATCACTCGCCATGTATACCTATGGATCATTTTGTGCCTGAAGAGGGTATTAGCTACCACCAACCCACTCCCAGCTGGGAAAAATAAAGTACTTTGGCATAATTCAATACTACCACAATACAGGCATTTCTAACCACTGAATTTATGAACACTTACCATACACATGTCCATCTAACCACAGAGATTTCAAAGATTAATTGTAAAACCCCAACTGAACCCCTTCAAGATATGCAAAAAATACAAATAACATTTAAAAGAGTATACTGGCAAAACACAGAACAAACATTTGTACAGGTATTTCATTACTGAAACTAAGAAACATACATTTCAATATTATTACTTCACTTGCATGTATAACTACAGTAATTTCAAATATCTATGAGGAAATCTCAACTGAACTCTTTTAACATAACCAAACACAAATAATAACTACAGTAAGTAAAAGAATTTTAGGCAAACTACATAACATTACCATACCAGTGTATTTAATTATTAAGAAACAACCATTCCAATTAGAACTGAAACGATTTTCGGCAAATTACCGAGTATCAAATAATATATACACCAAAAATCGTAATAATATACAAGAGAAATTTCAAGTCACCATCCTCCACACCAGCACCATCACAACCCATCTCTCTTCCCATTTCCCTCTCATGCTTCTCTTGTACCTCTACACAACTCTCATACCATCGTAATTGTCCTTATAAGAGCAAAACATCCAACACACACTTACCATTGTGAATATTTGTAATTTCCTCTGTCCCTTCTTCGAACCATTCCACTTCGTGATGAACGCGACATTATGGCGTCTTAGGTACGGGTCCTGTAATAAGTTTTAATTGCTTAATCTCCAAATTACACTATTTTATTATGTCAACCAGTACAAATAACAACCAAAGCCCATTTATCTCCGTCAAAAAATAATGAAATTATAAGATAAGTTATTATAGTAGTATTATTGCCAAACTACAACACAACCCGGATATAAGGTACGCAAACGTTGCCCGAAATATCTAAAAATTTAGAAACCACATTCAAATTACATCATTTCACAACATTTAAATTTCCTAAACGTATTTGCTGGGATGGATTAAAATCTGACGTTTTATGTAAACTATATTCTGATATCCCGACATTCTACAGAAAACTACTCTGAAAAAGTTATTTTAAAAAAGCAGTTAACATTCCATCACCTGTCGCCTTAAAATTAATCTATCAATCTATTGCCAGACGCCTCAATCCCGAACGGGGTGGCCACAAACAAATCGCCTCCATGTCACTCTGTCCCCTGCCATTTCACTACCACGCTCCCAACTCACACCCCCCTCTCTCATATACCTCTCCACTCCATCCCTCCAACTCATCCTCGGCCTCTCCCTCCCTCTCGCCCCCTCCACCTCACTCACATACACTCTCCTCATCAATCTTTCACTCTCCATCCTCTCCACATGCCCAAACCACCTTAACGTGTTTCTCCTAACGCTTCCCATCACGTCCTCAACCAGACCACAACGCTCCTTCACTTCCACATTTGTTAGTCTGTCTCTCCATGTGACTCCACATGCGCCTCTCAAATAACTCAATTCCACTGCTCTCACTCTTGACTTCTGTCCTTCCAACAGGGTCCAAGCTTCACTTCCATATGTCGGAGTTGGTATCACAATACTGTCATGTAACAACTTTTTCACTTCCATGCTCACCTCCCTGTTTCTTATCACTGCTTTCAACGAACCAGCAACCTTCCTTCCCTGCTGTACCCTTTCGAGCACTTCACCCTCCAGACTACCATCCTTACTCATCACTGCCCAAGTACTTAAATTCACTCACATTCTCCATATCCTTCCCATCCAATCTCTTTACTCTTCCCCACATTCACCTTTAGATTCCGTTTCCTACACACTCTCCCAGACTCATCTACCAAGCCTTGCAGCTCCCCTTCGTCTTCACTCAACAACACAGTATCATCTGCAAACAACAGTACAGGGAGTTTCCACACACTGCCCTGCCCTCTCTCACTAGGGCCACTCCAACATCCACTGCCCGACCTTGTATCTCTTTTATAACCCCATCCATATACAGATTGAACAACCATAGAGACATGACACATCCTTGTTTCAATCCAACCTTCAAATGGAAAGATTCACTCAGTTTGCCATCCACATGCACTGCAGCCTTAGCACCCTCATACATACTCTTCACTGCCTTCAACAACTTCCCATCCACTCCATATATTCTTAATACCTTTCACAAACCTTGTCTATCCACCCTGTCATATGCTTTCTCCAGATCCATGAAGGCTGCATACAACTTCTTTCCCTTCTCTAGAAACTTTTCCACTAAGGATCTAAGAATGAATATCTGATCTACACAACCTCTTCCCTTCCTAAAACTCCTTGTTCTTCTCCAACTAATTCCTCAGTAATTTCCCTAACTCTGTCAATAAGTATCCTACCATATATTTTTCCTATTACACTGAGAAGGCAAATGCCCCTATGATTACCACACACTGTTTTTTCCCCTTTTCCTTTGTACAGAGGAATAATTATACCTGACTTCCAATCCTCCGGGCCTCTACCCTCCTCCCAAGCCAATCTGCACACCTTCCACATCCATTCTATTACTATCTCTCCCCCATGCTTCAGCATTTCACCACACACTTCATCAATTCCTGGGGCTTTCCCCATTTTAACTTTCTTCATTGCTTCCACCACTTCCATCCTGGTGATTTCTTCCTCTCTTCTCACAACCCTTCTTCTCCCTGCCATTCCCCAGCCACTTATACTTGCATTACTTTCATTCTCTATGTTCAGCAGTTCATTAAAGTGTTCTCTCCATCTGTTTACTTTTTCTCCCTTCTCCACTAGTAATCGACCATTTTTATCTTTCACACCCCCACTGACTTCGTTGGCACCCTGTCTAGCTCTCTTTACCTCCTTCCAGAACATTTTCTTACATTCCCTCCACTTTGCACTCAAATTCCTTCCAAACTCCTCATCCACTCTCTTCTTACTCTCTCTTACTAATCTTTTCACCTCTCTCCTCCTCACTACATATAACTCTCTCGTCCGTCTCTCAGCTTCTTCGTCGCCCCTGTTCCTCATGCACTCATTATATGCTTTCTTCTTTTGTGCCACAGCCTCTCTCACCTCTTCAGTCCACCATGCTGTTCCCTGAACCCCCTTTCGTCTTCTCTTCACCCCACACACCACCTCACATGCTGCACAGATTTCTTCTGTGAATTAATACTGGGACAAAATACTGCCTAGTTTTTGGCCTCAACCTCAGCACTCATGATGGGGCAGAAAAGAATCTGATGATCGATGAATGCATGGACTAGAATTATTCATCACTTATTCCATGTTACCGACCACAGCTTAAAGCATATTATAAAACCCTGTATCCCACTACATGTGGAACAAGTGGCTAATTCCATATTACTCATTTTTAGCAACCAGCTTACGGGGAGATGACCATAATAGTCTCCTGACTATCCTCTCCATATTAACATTAAAGCCTGTCAATGCCACTCAGCGGATGGATTTATTACCCACTAAACCACCAGACTCCATTATCTGGTTATATGGTTACCACCAAGCATAGTAAAAAATTTCCTAATGTACAGGAAATCATTTGGCTTGCCACTCAGTGCAGGGCCACCCATAGACAGAAGGATGAGGAAAAAGTGAAGAAAAGAAAGACAGAAGAGGAAGGATGGAAGAGAGGAAAGAGCAGTCACTCAAGAGTAGCACTACACTGATTGAGTGGATGGTGATAAAACTTTAAAGATGTACATGTGTTCTGTATAAAAAAAAAAAAAAAAACTTTCCTAAAATAAGTCAATCCATCCATCATTCATTTCTCTATCACCCCATTAGGAGCACTGGTGACCTGGGGTCCAATGTTTGGTTACCTAGTTCATACATATAAGTTAAAAGACCAGTTGTTGGCCTTTGAGTGGCCTAACATGAACAAAGATTCAAACCATCCCTTACATACAAACTTGTATTGGCCACATCTGGATGGAGCATCAAAGCTCACTAGACCATCAGGCATTAACTTACTGGCTATATAGACACAGGCCAATGTAATAAATGGTTTTCTAGATTACAGGAAAACCATTCAGCTTGTCACTCAATGTACAGCCAACTGAAGACAGTACTATACTAAGTGAACTGATGGCGGATGCCCCCACCTACTTCAAATAAAACATGTAAAACTGTAAAAATAATTTTATTTGATAGACATGGCAGCAGCAGCTACAACAATGGTAACAATAACAACAACAACCTAGGAGGTGACTGTGTATTGCTACAGCAGGAGGGATCATTCTGTTCGCAAACCGTGGAATGAATGCCTACACAACGTTCAAATGTGGTGAATGACTTACGTAAGAACATGTCAACGCTTTCGTGTACACAGCCTGTACAGTACTATATTACAGTGTTACTACTATTACAGGATGTGTACAGTAGATAGTGCTGCATTCACTGGTTTACTGTAATCATTTGTGAAACTATACAATGAGAGTCAAAATGGTGCCATGTGAAGATAACACTCAGCCAGCACATCAACTGTCTCATTTTCATCAACTATCACAGCAGAACACAAAAGTCTGTCTCGTATGGCTAGAAATGTGTCATATACAACAGAAAATGAAAATGTTACAATGATATTCCGACCAGGCCACTGATGTCATGTGACTGAATGACACTGACTCATTATTTTCAAAATACTGTACAAACTACTGTATACTGTACAATTGCTTCATATGACCAAGGCAAAAGGGAAGTTCACATGCACAGTTAAACAGTAAAAATATTTAAATGGAGATCTCCCCTCTGTTCCCTGGCACTTCACACTGCTTTCCACCTCTATGTCACTAACCTACACTGATTTATGAAGTGTTTCTGGCAATATATTAAAGGTTCTGTTGTTCCTGCTGTATACTTTTAACATAAACTTATCTCATGAAGCCTGGATGAATGAGAGTTAAGAAATTAAAAGGTAGGATCCTACACTAGTGAAAAAGCAAATTCTAACCAAAACCTAGAGAAAAGGAAGTCAGATACATGTATGTCTATAATAAACTACACAAAAAAAAATATTTATGGATATCCTCCATATCCCACTGATCTTTCATCACATTACTTGTGGCCACATCTAAAATGCCTTCTTGCCCAAAGAGTAAGTTATATTGTACCTGAACCATAGTTTTATTAAAGGAATCTACTTTGTTGCAAATTATATGTAATTCTTAACATTTATCAATTATGGCAGGTGTTGGCATGTTTCATCCTACCCTGGTCAAATTGACATGTTTATACACATGCTGGTATCATAAGGAACACACTCCTTACCTGGGTTAAGTTGGCATGCAATAGTAACCAGCATTCAACTGACCAAACTTGACAGCCTAATTTATAATTTAAAAAACAGTTCCCTATACCTTTATGATGTCTTACTCCTGTACTTGCTACCAAGTATTTACACTGCACTGGTTACAGGTTTAAAATCTATAATGCATACTATTCTCAGCTGCTCATTTCAGTTAAAATTTTTTTTTTTTTTTTTTTGCTGGCTTTGACAATAACAAAACAGTACATTAGAAATTAATATATCCTTTAGCAACTGTGAACCACAAAAGTGAACTAAGAGCATTACACTGTTATCAGGTGGTGGTTATGTAGAAAGAACAGAATTCACAAATGAGAACCTAGTATGAACTCTTTAAGTCCAATGGTATATTTATTAAGTTCTTGCCATCTCCAGTTAATTATATTTAACTTATGAGAGGCTCTTCAAACAGGAGAGGTTCAATACAGCCTTCACCAATTCCAGCACTACAAGAAGTCTACCATGAATACAACTGTAAGAGGTAGCAAGAATAACACAGAAACACATCACTGAACTGACAAGGTTAATGATGCATGAGAAGATTCTGCTGATGGGTGAGAATGAAAAAAGGTCAGGTAGGGAGATAACCCATACTACTGAGGAAGGGAATTTACTTCAAGTAGCAAGAATTATTTGCCTTACTAAACAAAGCTGCTACATACACTTTTGGAAGTCCTTCAGATCTCTTTACAGTAATACAATATCAAACTAACATCATGAGATATAAAGGAAAATGATGCACAAGATGATGCATACTATGTAGCCCCTAAACTATGAAGATGTACTTTTTCTATTATTCTTGCTATTGCCAGATGATATTATTAAGTCTCTGAAGAACCCCTTTGTATTGAAGGGGTTAATGGAGGGTCTATATAGCCTCTCCACTTAAAAAAAAAACAAAATCTCCTACGGTGATAAAAAAAACTATCAGGAAAAGCAAAAATAATATAAAAACTACATCATAGGAAAGAAGTTAACAATGCATAAAGCTAGTGATGAGCAAGAATATGTGAATGAAGTGGTTATAACCTCATCAGTTAAGAGATCATATTCTTGTGACTTCAGAGATTTCTCAGCAACTCTTACTGAGCGATTTATTTTGATTATTGCACCTCAAAATCTGCTTGTATGTTATGAATACAAACTGTGTCAGAATTAAAATTAAACTGAAAACTTACAAGAGAATGCTAAGATGTAATATGAAAATTAAATTGCTGAGGAAGAGGTGCTTGGGCAACTCCTATGCCACCTGTCATATGAGTTGTAGAAGCTTCCCAGCACCTCTTCCTTACCAGGTTATTTATGCATCTAGCGTATTAATATTCCCATGTATGTTATTTGTGCACTGTGTTGATAAAACCCCTTAAATCTGATGGTGCATTTTTGGTTTATCTGTTACCTCCAACTGACTACAGTATATTCAACAACCAAACACTTTCCAAAATAAATGGGTAAGATCTGGCCTTCATTCATCCCTTTTACCACACTGTCTCTCTAAGCTCAATAAAACAGTCTGAATATAGAGAGATATGCAAAAGTGCTTCATCTGACTGAGGGGGTTATAAAGACACAAATAACACAAAAGGGAATTCAGTATGTAGGTGTAATATACAAAATGAAATGCTAAGAATGGGATAGTTGTAGTCCCAGGTTCATCTGTAGTGTGAAGCTAGTGAACTGCAGGCTGAAATTGCCTTTCTCCAGCAGTCCATCACCCTCCTCCTGGGGGACAAGGGTGGAGAAAAGGAACATGTATATCTGGGTAGTGAATCCTCCACGGCTATATTTGTGACACCACAGGAAGGCATCCCTCGTCTGCAACCAATGCAGTATTGAGAACACTCAAAACACTCAGCCAGGCAGGAGTCAGAATGTACTGAGCACACTGATGCCGGGCAGGGTTCACATTCTCGTGAGATTAGAAGGAGCCTTCTTGCATCTCTTTCTCAACAATTTATTGTGCACGTTACAGCATATTACTCTCATGTGTTATTTATTTATGTTGGTTTATTTATTTTTTAACTGACATGGTAATGGAGAGAGACTCAGTGTGGTGGGACCAATATAACTGAACAATAGAGCTGCCCAGTTATACAAACGTCCTTCAACTCCCATCCCTATCCCCCCTCCAAAGGAGGATGGTGCACTGAAGGAGAGGGGTAAACTGGGGCTACAATTACAACTGCAAATACTGACACAGACTGCATTAATGAAAAACAAGAATCAATTAATGTTGCAGATACACAAGTATACTGGTATGGAATAGGTAATGCATAGCCTCTTAAACCAACAAGAATACTGACCCAAGAGATGCGTTCTATATGGCACATGGTACAGGAGACTTTGTAGTGCCTTTTCCACAGAAATTTATTTTCCACTATTTTCTCTCATATCTTGTGAACATTTGTTGAACATTGAAACAGTTTACAGCATGATCATACAAGATGGTCATTGACTTTTTAAGTCCCCTTGTCATTTTTCTTTCTTTATTTTATTATTATTATTGTGGGGGGGCTGCTACCAAACAATTTTATTCAACTCAGGAAAGGCTTCTCATACTAAAGGGGTTTATTAAGGCTACATTTAGCTCATACAGAAGAGTTTATCCCAAGTTCAATTAAATCATCAGGAGATGGTAAGAATAAAATGAAAACGACATCCTCCCAATGGGTTAAGGTCCCATATGGAAAATAAATCGCTAAGGAACAGGTGTTACAATATATCCAAAGCCACTTAGAATCCAACTACAGATCTTACCAGCACTATTCTCACACTAAATACACAAATTACGTTACTGTACTTGAAACTTTCCGGCAAATCCCATCTTCTAAACTGTACACTGAGAAAAACTAACACACTGAAACTATCAAATAATAAGTTTTTACCCTTCATGTAATGTTATGTTCTAATATATACCAAGCCATTACTTTGACCTCAAATCTGGCTACAGAATGCAAATGAAATGGACAAAAACTTCCTTTCTTAACAAGTCTACATATAAATTACTGAGAAAATGAAATCTCGAGGATATTTCAAGTAATCAACACAACACCTGTATACTTCACTGAACATGTTGATCTACCATGTGATGGCTGAAACTGTCATTCCTATGCAATGTGCAGAGTGGCCTATTTATTTTACTCATTGTCTTTTACCTGACAAACTCTTGTGTGTTGTGGGAATAGTTCGGTCAGCACTATCGATGTCTACCCAGTAATACTTTTGACATTCCATAACCATTTTCATACTTTTTAGTATTTGCTTCCTTATATCAACTGACTGCATTGTTGATTAGTTGTCATCAGGCAGCTAAAACATCTGCACTCCTCACACCAACAGACTGAATCATCTCTGCAACACACAAGATATTCCACACCTGGGGAGCAATATATGGACCACCCTGTATCAAACTGCAAATAGGACCTGACATCACTGATCTGTATAAAAACACTGCTACATAAAGACATATCCCTAGAAGCAGTGGGGAACATGACATGTACAGTACACTTAGGCATTTATTCTCATCAGCTTATACAGCTAACACCTCCTCCTTAGCATTACAGTACTGTATTTACTTTGCTTATCAACCTTTTAACTCTGAGGACATCTTTTGTATTTCATTCTTGCTGTTTCCATACTAGTTCACTCAGCTTAGGAAAGACTTTTGCTGCTGGAGAGATGAGATATAGCCTTCACTCACCCCTATCACTACAAGAGGTTACCCCTGAGCTGATAAAATTGTATGGTGGTAACTTAAGCAAAACGGAAAAGATATCATTGTAATGAAAAGGTTACGGTGTATCATGGAAAATAAATACCTTAACCTTTGCATCAGGTGACACACCACGTTGATTTATTCTTTCTATCTATGATCAGTTTTATTCATCTTAGGGGAGAGCTTTTGTAGTGGTGGAGTCAGTGAAAGCTACATAGTATCAAACCCCCAGTTCGAACAGTAACATTATTTCATTCATTTCAATCCTAGTTTGTCCTATATACAGTGTAGCATAGCAGCCAGGGGCTAGATTATTCAGCCCCAATATTTAAGGCAAGGGTAACCAGCCTCACCTGCCCCTGATTGGTATTATGCAAACAAGAAAACCCAACCATCCCTCAGATGGTCAGGGATGAATACCCTTATAAGCTCCATCTGGTTGGAAAGCCTTAACCCACAATATCATCAAGCATCATCTGGTTCTTCTTCCTCCTCCTCATCATCAAAATAATCTGAAGGAAGTAAGACTGAAATAAAGAATATGTCATTAGACTGACGAGGCTAAGGAAGAGGTGCCTGAAAGTCTCTACACTCCCACAACAATATTGACCTTAAAGCACAGGAACCTTTGTAAAACCTATTCCTTTGTGATTTATTTTGGATATTACACCTAACAATAAACTTGTATAATATTTGATATTACACCTAACAATTAACTTGTATATTATTTATATCATTTTAATATCTACATACTTTGCATAACCTGAACATTCTCTTGTTTATCATTTATATAAATTTACTATCAACATACTTTGCATCAATAACACAAAAGATACTGAGGTGTAATGTATACAAGAAATCACCAGGAAGGAAGGGGTGTTAGTCTCCACAACTACTTCAAATACCACCTTTGTGAAGTTGAAGCTAATTCTGCCATGATAGGGTAAAGTGAGGGCATAGGACAGCAAAGGGGTAGTTCATGTCATGTGATTCTAGAAGCACCAAGAGTCACCCAGAAAAACAGCCAATATTCTACAAAATTACAACATTATATTTTAATATAAATGATCTATTTGTTGAAATTTTTGTCAAAAGAAGGGAAGTATAAAACAGTACAAGCTAAGCTTATCAAATGAATGAGCTATACTACTGACAAAAAACACCATAATTTAAACACCGATCTACCTAATGATGGCTGAAACTGTCACTCCTACACACTGTATTACACTGCCAACAGGAAATGACATAATAACTCTATACAAATACAGAGTTACATTATCAAGATATCCCTTGAAGTAGCGGATTCAGAGGTCCAAAATTATGCACATCTGGATATATAGTGTGTTTGTTCTGACCAAATGAAAATTCTTAACCCTTTCAGCTCAGACGATTATCATGTGTAGTCAGACTTCAGGAGTGATTTGACTAGTAAACAAGGAGGTTCACTCCTACCTCATAACTATGATTATCAAATTTCATGGAACCACAACTTAGTATTCAAACTATGGTAGTAGCCGAGTTCTGCCAGGTAAAAACAAATTGGTTATAACATAATCCAAGAGATGTATTTTCACTCCATTACAGACTGTTCCATTCAGTGTTCCAGCTATCACAGAAAGGTCTCAGTAATAGTAGATTCATAAGCCACAACCTCTGCTCAACCTGCAAACATACCCCTGACTGGAGGGATGTTGAAGCCAGGCTTGAACTTATATGAATAATGGATTCCCAGTGCCACATATCAAAGACCATATGGCACTAATTCTTACAAAGATTTATTACAAGAAATATAATGAAAACTGTAAAGGAGGAAAACAGAATGACAAAAAAAGGTAGAGACACAAATAAAACAAAGGTACGAGACTAAGAAGATATGCCAGTTACAGCCCACAAAATATGCAAGGCAGGAATGAACAAACTAAATGTCTTATGAAAGACCAACACTGAAACCTTGTTGCCTAGTGTTTACCCCATGAATCTGACAAAGTGTTTCCTAATTTATTCCTACTGTCCAGATGAGTTTATTCACCTTTGGAAAGACCTCCTTTAGTGAAGGGGTTGATGGACACTGTATTAAATCTCTCCTGTTCAAGAAGTCTTTCCTAAGCTGAATAAAACTGCTTTAATGTAGCAAGAATACAGTGGAACAATGTATCATTGAAGCAAAATGGTTGAGGTGGCAGTTCAGCTTTGTTGGCCTAAAGAATGATAATTTAAAGATGATATACTGTTACCTGTACAATCTAGCAGAGATCCAACCCACCAGTAATACATTTTTGTTTGGTGTTCAACTCTGTATCCAGTTCTATGGCAGCCCAGTGGTCTAGTATTTATTACACAGTATTATAAAAAACTTTCAATCAGGGGGAGAGGTACAGGGTTGGCAAAAGCTTCAAGGAATCATAAGCTCTGTTAAAACACTGATTTGGTTATTTGAATTTTCTTTCATTATTGCCAGGTACCTTTGATGATAAACAAGCACTGTAATTATCTACACTAGGATATTAAATGCAATTATTAACACAGATACATATCAGTAAACTGTACATTTCTTTGTTACAAACACAGAGTTGTGTCCTTCAGCCCTTCCAATCCAATGGCATATTTTTCATTTACTTTTACTATCTAAAACTTTATCAAGTTAGGGACATCAAATGAAGGGGTTGACAAATTCTATGTCTAACCTCTCCAGTCCATAAAGTCTCTCTCAAGCTATAAGAAATTGTCTAAAGATGGCATGAACGAGATGAAAAATGCACCACCGGAGTGAGGGGGGCCAAACTTTCTACCCCTTCCTGTACCTTATCAGAGTAAACTACCACTTTATCAGATAATCAATTTACATTACTTTTCATCACATAATTGTTTTGGCAACTTCACTGTAGAGTACACCTGAATATCCCAATAATTTTTTTCAGTTGACACAATCACCACCTTAACTCCTGGAAGACAACTTAACTCCTTTCATCCTGCAATGTATTATTTACCTGATCGCTGCTACCTTTGGACGGTAATATTCACCTTACTGGGAGAGACATCAGGTTGTGAAGGGGTTAATAGAGACCTGTTTCCAACTCCATCACTGCAAACAGTCTCCCTAAAGCTAAACAGTATTGCCCAAAGGTTAGTAGTAGTTGTAGTTGCAACTCCAGCCTCATCTAGATAAGAACTCAGTGAACTGCAGGATAAAGGTGCTCTTCTGCATTCCACCATCCTGCTTTTGAAGATAGGGATAGGGTTGAGGGATGTTTGTATACCCAGACAACTTCACTGCCTGGCCATAATGGTGCCACCACATGATGGCGTCCCTCTCCAGCACTGTCCAAACGTGGAAAGAATAAAATGAAAAAGATGACATCGGTAAGAAGGGGTTAACATTAAATGTAGCCACTGTCATCAGATTCCCATAAAGCTAACCTTAGGATGATAAATTCTAAATAGAAATGATGGCATTCTGTTGCCATGTTAGTTTGCAGAAAAAAGAAAAAAAAAATCTAGCCCTGTAACTGTCCAGATTAACATATTGTTATTCAGGTCCTGTTCTTGGCACAGATATTGTAGTTGTACAAATGGTCGGTGAAATGACAGAATTTATACACAATGAGACACAAAATATATAGAAGTGTACTTTTAAACTTTTCCAGAAAAAAAAAATGTGGCTGATAGGCTGAAAGAAGTGTTGCACCAAGATAACCAATAAAACAACATTCAAGCAAACAAGTGACTAACAATAAATCTGAATAACATTGTATAGCATTAGATACACTTTCAACATAATGCCTGATGTTTCTCAAGCTAATCAATTATGGGTTGGCAAGTACAGGTGGTCCTCATCATACCTTTGGTGCTGTAAACTGAAAGAATGGGCAAATTAGTTTTATAGAAGACACTGAATATTTCAAGAGCAATACTTCTGTAATTTACTGAGAATTTAACAGTAAAGAAATAGAAAATAAATAAATAAAAATAAAAATAAAAATGAAATCTAATAATGACGATAAAAATAATCATAAATTATATAACGTGGGCTAGCTGTTCAAGAAAAGGAGATGCAGCATTTCCATGGACACTGATAATAAGTACAACACAAATTTTACATGTTTCAGACCAATATATTTTACATTTTGGAAACTCAGTAAAACTGAATACTTAAATTTCCTTTTGTTGTTTCTGTCACATCCTCCCCCTGCCCTAGGGTGGGGAAAGAGGTCTGGATGATGGATGGATGGTTTCTGTCACATTAGCTTCTGCTCTCCACAGTGATACCAACATAGGCAAATAATTATCATATTAAATTAATATTCTGATAAGTGAACAAATGGAGTACTGAAATTATGTAATTAGGATAAGATGATAAAAAAAAAACTATAAGAGCAAGTATGGATCCTCCCTCTCATCCCCTCCCCTCTCTCTCTCATGACTAAATCCTCTGGTTCTCTACACTCACATCACATCACACAACCTAACCTACTATTGTCAGTTTTAAAAAAATAATAATACAGTACAATATATACAATCTGATGTGACATAAAACTACACAAATCAGGTGCTAATAAACAATAACAAAAATGAATGTCAGCCAAATTACTTTAACTGCAACAACATGATGACCTATTTATTTGTGTTACTGCCAGGTGCTTTCATTTAAATACCTTGAGAGACACCTTGCAGAGACAGAGTTAGCTTATTCTGTACTATCAATAGCAAAAGTCATCTCATCTCTCCAGTATTTCTTGCCACAGACTTTGAAAATCACTGTCACCTCTTCTCACTCTCACCACAAACTTTAATAACCAATTTAGTCCGCAACAACCCAACAATAATGATTTTCTAGGGCCAGAAAGCAGTGTCACCAATGTCAGTTATAGCACACTCACTAGACTACTTTCCAAACTTTATGGAGAGAGATAGAGGAGATGTTTCATGAATTCCATTGCTGAGAGTACCTGCTTCAGTACCTCTTAGATGATGTGGGCTAGTTATCAACATTCAGTACAGTAAAACATTCACACAAAATACTGCATTGTACAATGGAAGAATTACCAGTACTACTTTAGTCTCAAACTAAGCAAACAAAATGGTATATAAAGCAAGTGAATATGATCTAGCTATCTAACTACCTACTGCCAGATGCCTTAATCCTGTAAGGGGTGGCCACAAACAAACAGCCTCCATGTCGCCCTGTCCCCCGCCATTTCACTGCCCTGCTCCCAGCTCACACCCTCCTTTCTCATATACCTCTCCACTCCATCCCTCCACCTCATTCTTGGCCTCCCCCTCCCCCCCCCTCCACCTCACTCACATACACTTTCTCATCAGTCTCTCACTCTCCATTCTCTCCACATGACCAAACCACCTCAGTGTGTTTCTCCTAAATGCTTCCTATCACATCCACATCCACACCACAACACTCCTTCACTTCCTCATTTGTCAGTCTTTCTCTCCCTCCTCTCAAATAAATCTCACTTCCACTGCTCTCACTCTTGACTTGTGTCCCTCCAACAAGGTCCAAACTTCAATTCTACACGTTAGAGTTGGTATCACAATACCGTCATGCAGTAACTTTTCACTTCCATGCTCACTTCCCTGTTTCTAATCACTGCTTTCAAAGAACCAGCAACCTTTCTTCCTTGGTGTACCCTTTCAAGCATTTTACCATCTAAACATCCATCCTTACTCATCATACTACCCAAGTACTTAAATGCATTCACATATTCAATTTCCTCCTCATCCAATATGGTAATGTTTGTGATTTAATTTTTATTCCCAGATTATCACTTCAGAGGGGACTTTGAACTGGCAGGATCGGATACAGTCTTCAGTAACCCTTTCACTCTTATGAAACTACCATTATCATCACCATCATCATCCACACCTCCATTCCCACCCCTTGGGTAGAGTGAGGTGGGATCCAGATAGTCAGAAAAAAACATGACAGGATGAAATACTAACCAAAGTTTGCCCAGGTGTATGGGGCACACTCCCATTCACTCACCATTCATACCACCAGGATCATCAGCTCTTCTAAGCTGAGTAATAGCCTGATAGCAAAAATGTAAGTTAAACAATTAACTAAGGTACAGTATATGTGAAACTTTGTACATTACTGCTTGGGGTGTCCTTCTCTTAGCCACTCAGCTTGTTCTGGCAATGGTCCATACCACAAGATAGTAGTAAGTTATGTTTATAAATAGTCATTCATTTAACTCATTCACTAGGATGACATCTTTCATGCTACCACCAAACAATTTTATTCTGCTTAGGGTAGAACTCACGGATTTCTGGGTTTTAGGGAGATAGCTTTAAACCCCTCCCATTGTTGTCATTTTTGTGATCTGAGGTTCATCTGGGTGTGAACGTGGTGGACTACAGGATACTTGTCACTTCAGCCAGGTACTTCCACAGACCTTCTGCTGAAGTTAGACTGAAGGATTGTCTGTACTGTGAGAGTTAAGTGCATGAGTTGATTACCCGGTAAGTGTGATTACAAGGTGTGAAACAACTTACATTAAACCCCTAAATCCAGAAGGCCCTTCCTATGCCGAGTTGTATTGTCTAGTGTTAGAAAATAAAAGCCACCAGTGTGAAAGAGTTAAAACAAATAGTAAATATCAAGTATTGCACCAAAAGGCTGCCCTGCACATTCCTTATCTTCTAGAAGCTGCTTCCACAGTTGCTACTTTGTGTCAAGATGCTAATCAACAAAACTTTTAACTCCTCTGTTTCCACTTCCAACATCTACTTTGGTGATGATGCAAGGAAGTGCACAAACTTCTAACACAAACATTTTCACAGTTGTTACCACAGAATCCTTAGCAAGCTCCAAACCTCCCTAATGAAGCTTTCCATGTTGGTGAGCCCACAAACCATTAACATGACCATTATTAGAACAGTTCTCATGGCATCTTTAGTGAGCTCCATACCTCTTCACTGACGCTGACCAAGATGAGGATTAATTTAATTGAGATGCACACAAAATCAACTAGAAATATAATGCCAGAACATTAGGATCACAGTTCACTCATCCTGGAAACACTTGAAAAAGCATTTACAACACTCGTACACAACAGTAAGTCCTTATTATATCATGCCTTTTTTGGCTTTTTTTTTTTTAAGTTCAAATTAAACAAAAATTGCCTACGAAATTCTATTGACATATGGATATGATCCCCCCCCCTTTATTTTTGGGCAAACTTTTCTTTAAATGTCCTAATTAAATTAAACTAAAAAAATCTATGAAAGTTCCTTTGACACTGAGTGGCAGAGGGTATCACAACACTTCCTGGAAAGCCAACCCACAATTGTGGCCAAGACTCGTATTCTCGTTGGCTTAGGCAGCTTTCTAGCACCTCTTTCTTGTTGATCTATCATGAAAATTAAACATCATTATTCTCTTCTATACTATACTACATCTCTTTAACTCATTAAGCACTGAGACCCTCCACTCATATCATTCCTGTCAGCTCCTGATTATTTTATTCAGCTTTGGAGAGACTTTTAACCAGGATGCATTATATGCTATATATGAGGTGCTCTCCAAAATTGTCCGGACTCACGCTATATAAAACTTAAAACTCACCAGAGCTCCTACTGTCCACCATCACCCTCAATGTATTTCCCTTAAGCACTGATACACCAGTCCCAGCACTTTCTCCACTGCTGGAATGCTCCAAGGAAGTCCTTTTCGATAGGAGTGTCAAGCACCACCAGCTATTCCTTCTGGATGTCCATAGTGGTATCAAAATGATGCCCTTTCAACTTGATATTCATTTTGGGGAACAGAAAGATGTCACAGAGAGCCAAATCCGGCAAGTAAGGAGGGTGGGGGATGATAGCCATGTTGTTCTTGGTCAAAAACTGCTGGGTGCTGAACGCACTGTAAGCCGGGGCGTTGTCATAGTGGAGCAGCCAGTTGTTGTCTTGCCAAAGGTCAGGGCGTCACCTTCTCACATCTTCAAGCAGTTACCGCAAAACATCACAGCAGAAGTCGGAATAGATAGTTTGGCCATCTGGGATGACTTCTTTGTGCACAGAAATGATCAGCATGCTTTTGACACTGCTTTTAGCCAGTCTGGTATTTCTGCGTCTTGGTGAGGCTGTCCGACCAAGATATTGCTCACCAAACACTTCCTGAATCATTGCCAGGATCTCAGTTGCATTTTTCTTGAGTTTTGCAAAAAATCTTATGCAAATTCACTGTTCCTTTTTTATATCCATCTCAAAATTTACCAGACAATACATGCACGAAAGTAAACAAACAAATATCACTAATCCCCACATGCACCTAGCTCTGCACAGCATGGCACACTGACTCATGATGCATGTTAGTACTGCCTCTTAGAGGCACATACCACTACTACAACCTGTTTAGGAGTCACGATCCCAATCCGGAAAATTTTGAATAGCACCTCATGTAGCCTTAACCCCCTAAATATGAATGGCCTACCCTAAGATGAATAAAACTGTTATGAAATGGCAGAAATACAATTAAAAGAAAGCCTGCCAGGTATAAGGGGTTAATACCAACGTAGAATAGATAGTGTAATACACATGAATATCAATGTGCCATATGCAGAAATGAACTGATAAGAATGAAATACTACACAGCCTCCTTAACTGATGAGAATACAAGGCAATACTCCCATCAACACACAAGGTTCTGCAGCACCTCGTTCTAATCAATTTATTTATGAATATAGTACGTTAATATTCTCTTGTACAGTAGTCCTTGTTATAAGTCTTCTTTCTTGATGTCCTTTTTCTGGCAGTTAAGTCCTCAGCAAATTACAGACAATTGTCTTTATTTTTTATTTATTTTTCTTTTACTTGACCACTGACTTCACAATAACAGGGCTCTCATAGGGCTGGCCTCAAGGAGTAGTTCTTCATGGCTATATGAAATTGCTGAAATTACTAGTGAGGAAATATGGTTAAAAATAATTTGAACATGTTTAAAATGCATCAATTTGCCTGTATCAGATGATGTATGAACAAATTTTTTCCAGGCTGAAGCACACCCCAGACTACTAATGAGGACTGCTTGTAACTCATTTATGGAAAAGCATATCAAAATGAATGACATATATGAACTGCATATGAAAGAAACTAAGGTGCAAGGTGAAAAAAAGAATACTCGAACAGGAGTTATACAACTCTCTCATCGGAATGTAAGCTTGGGACCCATACATTCTTCAGAAGCTTTCTACCACCTATTCCTTAGCTATATATTTTGCATACAACATTTTATAATCCCCTTATATGTCACTGACTTCTGTAGAGGCATTTTGACAGATATGGGAATGAGGTGGAAGAAAACATAGGTTCAACTCCATTTCACCCATGTTTTTTCCAGTTCCTTAATATTTCCTTCTTTTTTAATCAACACATATTGCCTAAACAAATACTACTGATAGGCCATATGCAGAAATAAACTGTTAAGAAAGAGGAGACGAGAATCCTCCTTAACCATCAAGAATATGAGCCTTGGAAACATCTGTGACAGTACAAATACTGTTGATGACTCTCATGTTTCTCTACTGGGAAAAAAAAAAATGTTATGAAAAAGTGGCAGCTGCTATTGAAGTTTCTCATACAAACCCTTATTCTGTAACACTAAAACCCATTATTAAAACCTGGGTCTGTCTTGCCCATTTATATATATTATATATATATATATATTAATATAAGTATATATATACAATCGTATATTACTTTCTTATTACATTTCTACCTATCTACTCTAAATGGCATACATAAATAGCATTTTAAACTTTAAATAATTCTCATTCCATAACCCTCATAATGCAACATCTCTTAAAGCTCACATAAAATACAACTTGGACTTGATCACTTTGGACCCTTTTGAACAATTATGAGTAATATATTAGAGCTCATTACCATCTATCACACATTACCAGTTGCCAAAAGCAACATAAATATTTTATGAACTTTTCAACACTGCAAAGCTCTTTATAAAAAAAAAAGAAAAAAAAATATACGAGTGAATATGTTGCTGAGGTACAGAGACAGATGACAAAATAAAATAAAGAGGAATGCACAATACAGCATTATTTCTGCCTAGCCTTGGGTCCCTATTTAGCAAAGGGCAGAAAATGTGGAATTAGGTGTCACTGTTATTATTCTGGCCTAGTTAGCACTGAATGATAGAATATCAAAAAGATAGCCCAGTTCCACTTCTAACCCCATAAATCCGGTTAACACTTTCTACTGGCTTATTCTGGCTGCCTCCAGATGATTTTATGTATCAAAGGGGAGAACTTTTGTAGTGAAGGGGTCCGTGAACACTTTATCTAACCTCCCTGGTGCCAAAGACGAATGCCTTTATGTGGTGGCAACAATGACTGGGTGGCTCAGCTCACTGGTTATACAAGTGTCCATCACTTCACTCCCTATCCACCAAAGGGATGGTGGACTGTGGACTGCAAAAGGATTACTTTAGCCTGAAGTCCATTGGGTTTATGTTCAGAAGAGCCTGGGGTTACTACTACAGTACTACTACTACTACTACATTAGTTCAAAATGTCTCTCTTTTACTAAATACAACTGTTAGAGGAGGCAGCAAGAAAGAAATAAAGAATACATCATCTGAATGAAGTGGCTAACATACAGTTCTGGCAACTCTCAGCATTACACACAAAATTAGTCCACATTTTAAGCACTACAAACATACTGTACAACAGGAAGCAACAATGAGATATGGTTAGAGCCCTAACCCCTTCAGCGTGAGAATGTGTTTTTTATATTGTTCTTACTACCACCAGACAATTTTACTCTGCTTAAGAGATGCTTTTTAAACTACAATGCTTACATATAGCTGTCATTAATCCTTTCAATGCTGGAGAAAGTGTCATTCATGTGGTGGCACCAATATAACTGGGTGGTGGACATCTATCTACCATCCATCTATTGCCAGATACTTTACTCCTGTAAGGGGTGGCCACAAACAAATCGCCACCATGTCGCCCTGTCCTCCTCCATTTCACTGCCCTCCTCCCAGCTCACACCTTCCTCTCTCATATACCTATCCACTTCAACCCTCCATCTCATTCTCAGCCTCCCCCTCCCTCTTCCCCCCTCCACCTCACTCACATACACTCACTTCGTTAGTCTCTCAGTCTCCATCCTCTCCACATGGTCAAACCACCTCAGTGTATTTCTCCTAATGTTCTCTATCAAACCACAATGCCCCTTCACTTCCTCAATTGTCAGTCTGTCTCTCCATGTAACTCCACATCCTCCTCTAACTCCACATGCTCCTCTCAGATATCTCATTTCTACTGCTCTTGCTCTTCACTTATGTCCTTCTAACTCAGTCCAAGCTTCACCTCCATACGTTAGAGATGGTAACACAATATTATCGTACAGCGACATTTTTACTTCCAAGCTCAGTTCCCTATTTCTTGTAACTGTTTCAAAGAACCAGCAACCATTCTTCCTTGTTGTACCCTTTCAAGCACTTCACCCTTCAAACTTCCATCCTTAATCATCAGACTACCCAGGTACTTAAATGCACTCGCATTTTCCATTTCCTCATCATTCAGTGACTTCATTTCTCTCGAAGACCATAACTTTATTCTTCCCTACATACACCTTTAGATTCCATTTCTTACACACTCTCCCAAACTCATTCACTAAGCCTTGCGGTTCCACTTCATCTTCACTTAACAATACAGTATCATCCGCAAATGACAGTACGGGGGGTTTCTGAATGCTGCCCTCTATCATTCGGGTTACTCCAACATCCACTGCCCTACCTTGTATCTCTTTTATAACCCCATCCATATACAGATTGAACAACCATGGAGACATGACACATCCTTGTTTCAATCCAACATTCAAACAGAAAAATTTACTCAGTGTACTATCCACATGCACTACAGCCTTAGCAAATCTCATGCATACTCTTCACGGCATTCAACAACTTCCCATTTACTCCATGTATTCTTAATATTTTCCACATTCCTTGTCTATCCACTGTCATATGCTTTCTCCAACTCCATGAAGGACGCATACCCTTCCCTAGAAAATTTTCCACTAAAGACCTAAGAATGAATATTTGATCTACACAACCTCTTCCCTTACTAAAACATCTCTGTTCTTCTCTGTTATTTCCCTACCTCTGTCAATAACTATCCTACCATATACATTTCCTATTATACTCAGAAGACAAATGTCCCTGTGATTACCACATTCTTTTCACCTGACTTTCAATCCTCCAGGACTCTACCTTCCTTCCAGGCCATATTCATTATACTACTATCTTTCCCCATGATTCATCATTTCACCACGCAATCAGTTCCTGGGGCTTTCCCCATTTTGACTTTCATCACTGCTTCCACCCTACTGATCTCTTCCTCCCTTCTCACCTCCCTCCATCTCCCAGCCATTCCCCAGTCACTTATACTAGCATTACTTTCATTCTCTATGTTTAACAGTTCCCTAAAGTGTTCTCTCCATCTGCTCACTTTAACAGTTCCTTGAAGCGTTCTCTTCATATGCCCACTTTTTCTCCCTTCTCCATTATCAATCTACAGATTTTTATCTTTCACTCCCCCTACTAACTTCTTTATCACCCTGTCTAACTCTCCTTATCTCCCTCCTGAACATATTCTCACATTCCCTCCACTTTACACTCAAACTCCTTCCAAATTCCTCATCCACTCTCTTCTTTCTCTTATTAAACTTTTCACCTCTCTCTTCCTCTCTACATATAACTCTCTCTTCCATCTCTCAACTTCCTCCATGGCTGTGCTTCCTAGCCACCCACAATATGCTTTCTCTTGCACCACAGCTTGTCTCACCTCTTCATTCCACCATGCGGTTCCTTGCACCCCCTTTCGTCCTCTCTTCACCCCACACACCACCTCACATGCTGCACAGATTACTTCTGTGAATATCTTGCACACACCTTCCACCTCCCCCATCTGCTCCAAATTATATTTACACAATCACTCCTCCACTTCTCTCTTATATTCTACATTTTTTCCATCCTCTTGCAACCTTTCTACCCTCCTTGTATGGACTACTTCCTCCTGTCCCTCCCTCCTTCTTTCATCCACTGCACTTGAACCCTGACTTTCACCACCACCAAGTGGAGGTCACAAAGTCTACTCCCTCAACCTCTGCATGCTCTTGCATCCATTACATACCTTATCATTCTCTCATCCAAACACACATAATCAATCACTGCCTTCTGTTCACCACCCACTTTTCTCATCACTCACCATGTATACCTGTAAATCATTTTGTGCCTACAGAGGGTATTGGCTATCACAAATCCCCTTCCTGCACGAATGTCCACTAGAGCTCTGCCATTCTCATCCACTTCTGCATGCACACCCCACTCACCAACTACTCCATCCACCTTCTTATTCCCTACTTTTCCATTAATTTCTCTAATAAAAAACACTCTCTCATTCATTTCAAATTTTTCCATGCACGCATCCACATTTGCCCAGAACTCTCCTTTCACTCCACTTGCATGATCTTGCATTTACACATACACACACACACACAATCATCCACGTTTGTAATCCTACTTTCAATCTTAGCCACACATCCTTGAACCAACTAATCCATAATCTCTTATATTCTCCTCCCATCTCTTACACACAACAATACATGCTCCCTCTTTTGCCCTCAAATTCTCACCTACTCCTGCACATACACCCCATCCATACTCTCTCTCTCTCACCTCTCCATGTAGTCTCCACTCACTCGATGCAGTACTGCTCTCAGGGACTGCCCTTTCCTCTCTTCCTTCCTTCCTCTTCTTTCTTTCCTTCATTCTTTCCTCTTCCTTCTGTCTATGGGTGACTCTACATTGAGTAACAAGCCAAATGGTTTGCTGTACACCAGTATACCATTTACTAAGCTAGGTGGTAACCATATAACCAAAATATGGTGCCTGGTGGTTTAGTGGGCAATCAAGGTGCTTCAGTTGGATTGAGCCTGTGGAGGTTCGTATCCATGGGGTTGTTGGGGTTTATTGCTAACATAATGCCACTCAGGGATGAGTGAGGCTGGTCACTTTCATATAAAATTTCAGGACCGACTTGCCTAGCCCCGGGCTCCTATGCTCCTCATGGGGCAACAAAGGATTAGATAATGAATGAATGATAATCCATAATTATGTCCACTTTTGTACCCTCAAGTACCTGGACAATCACTCTCTCTTTCACCTCATCATTCATACCCTTTATATTCCAAGCTGCAATCCATACCATGGTCATCACCTATTTGTCTGTCCTGGTCCAAGGCTTCTTGTCTGTATTTCTAGTTAGTTGTTTTTCATGAGCCAACACTGGCTTAGATGATATGAATGTTTTCCGAGGAAGGGCACTAACCCTCCGCCAACCCACTTGTTGATATATAGGGAACAAGTGTTTGTCGGTTATAAGGTTACCACCCAGCGTATTAAATGATTTCCTGGTTTTCATGAAATCATTTGGCTTGCCATTCAATATAGAGCTACCCTGAAATAGAGTACCACTACACTGAGTGGATGATGGATGCCCCCACCGACATGCCCAGTTATATAAATGTCTCTCAACTCCCTCCCTATCACCAGTGCCTTGGGCCTGGACTATTTAAGCCTCTTGTTGCTATCACTGTGTGTCATTCCTGAAGAAGCCTGCTTGCTGAATGTTGCATGAAACAGATCCCTTTTCTACACCTGAAGTGTTTTTCTACACACATCCCTGAATTATACAAAGAACTGACTGTACCATTAATCACTAACAGCTTGAGATTCCATAACCGTTATTTGATATCAAAGAGGCAAGAAAAAAAAAATCATCATCATCATAATCTAATCCTGTGTTGGGGGGGAAAAAAAAAGGGGGAAATTTAAGACTGAACAGTAAATGTCCTCTATGACTAAAAAAGAAAAAGAGGGCGAGAGAGAATTTTCCCGTGACTGGTTCATTCCCATGTACAGTAACTTACTTTCTTTCACATACTGAAAAAGACCTGGGACAAGGTCACAGAATGTGACCTCAGGGACAAGGGACTGAATAGGGAGGCTGCCAGAGATTGAAATGCATGGAGTGCCGCCATTAGATGACAGGCTGACATGTGTAAGCATGTTCAAGCCTTTATAAATAAAACAAAACAAAATCAGCTTTTCACTGTGAACCATTAACAACACTCTACTTCAAGACCAGAGGAAAGATTAGCTAAGCAGTTTATCAAATTCCCCCTATAAGATGTACTTTCTTGAAGAACACAGATATTCTTTATACTGCATTATAATAGCATTTTAGCTTAGCTTATTCTTGTTACCCACCAGACAATTACATTAAGAGAGGCCAGTCACTGCAAAAGGATTATAAACAATCTCCATTCATGTTTTTGTTACACAAGATTTCCCTTAAGCTGCTTAATACTGACCACCAGCAACAAGAATAAAATCAAAAGTACATCATTGTACTGAAGGAGTTAGCTATCTGTGCTCTAATGAAGAAAATTATAAAAACACAAAACTTTAACACCCTCCCAGAACAGCACTGTTATAAATTATTAACCACAATGCATCTCACACTCAAATATCTATCTGATTTTTAAGTAACTAGGTTGAAGCTATGTATCATACAGAGACTGTTGCATCTGTCCCATCTTGGGTTCTTTCATCTTTGTATAAAAAAGAACGAGACTTATTTGTACACAGAAGAATGTGGCACCACCCCTTTTCCGTTCATACAGCACCCACACCGTCCTATTTGTAAAAAAAAAAGTAAATATAAAAATAAAAATAAAAAATTACTCAGTGCAACAGTTTCATGTACACAAATTTCAATGTTCAAAACCAATTTTCTATGGTTCTAACCATAGCTCTGCTAAATGCAAAAATCCTTCACTCCTCAGTCCTCCCTCCAGGAACTTCTTACAATCTTCAACAGCACTACTGATGCTTTGTCAATTCACCTCTGATCATCATAATATCAAACTTGTATCCTTAACTGACAATATGTTACAGCAATCATGAAATCATAGCACTTGTACTTCTTGCAATTCAACTGATCTAAAATACAATACAAATGTTTCCATATATAAATATCAGTACACTTTCGGCACAATCGTTAAAATTGAGCAGCTTCTGACATGAGACAAATGAACCAGAAGCACACTTCACCACTTACTTTCTAATGGTCACAAAATACAACTGTAGAGCACCAACCCTTCTGCAAATCCACACCATTTTAGTAAAAGCATTAATATCTCTTTATAAACACCACCACTCACTCACTCACTATGAATTATGAGTAAGGTCAATGACTTATGATTTTTCTTCATGGAAAGCACAGAGCATCACATAATAACTTAGCTATATGTAGACAAAACATAGTGTCCAGAAGAATGTTATGAAAACACTGCTGTTTCACATTTTTGATTTTAAAAAAATTGTTCACAAGACAAAACTTCCTTAGATATATGCAACTCCTTTCACTAGTAACTTTTCTTCAACCTATAAAAACCACATTGAGCACTAACAATATCTAATGCAAGTTTCAAAAATTCTACATCTTATAAACTTCAAGAGCAGTTCACATAGTGTAAATTATGAAATACCTAGTACTGTATCTACATTATTGCCTGTTCCATTTATCAAAATACTGGCATGAAGTGTAACAGAAAAACATGAGATTTTAGTTTATTTGAAAGTAGGAGATAAAAATAAAAATTCATCTGCTAGACTAATACATCTACCTGTAAGGTACAACCAAGATGTGACAGCAACAGGTATAGTGGATGGGAGGAAGGGGGGGATGTAACTATGGGTAAGGAGGGTGGGATGGAGGAATATGGAAATATGGGAATTGTATGGTGGTGGGAAGGGATGCATGTGATAGCGCAGATACAGTATTGTGGCTGGAATGAACTGGTGTAATAATATGGGTAAGGTGGAGGGGTGGAGGGGTTAGTGGTGGGGAGGAATAGTACTGAAGCATGGGCATGGTATGACTGATGAGAATGTGGTATGGTATGGCTGTGAGGCAGCAGAGGAATGGTATGGAGGCTGGGTTATAGTATATGGTATGCCTAAGGGACAACAGGTATGGTATGGTCGTGAGGGGACTGAGATATGGTGTGGCACTTGGGAAGCAAATGGTGTGGAAGCATAGGGATGGTATGATTGTGAGGAGACTAAAGTATGATATGGTTACAAGCATACAGAGGTAAGGTATGGAGATGGGTATGGTATGGTTGTGAGGAGATAGAGGTATGGTATGACACTATGATATGACACAGGCAGCACTTCCCCCTTCACCACCTGCTGCCTGGTCCACCTCCACAGTCATGAGGTCAATATCAGAGCCTTGGGAGGACGTCTCTTCTGCCAGGGTCTCACCAGTGGGAGGGACAGGGCAGGGAAGAAGAGGCACCCTGCTTGGAGGTAAGGATTGCTGCTGCTGCTGTTGCTGCTGATGCTGTTGCTGTTGCTGCTGTTGTTGTGGTTGCAGCTGCTGCTGCTGCTGCTGCTGCTGTGGAGGTCCCTGCTGAGAAGCTTGGGAAGGTTGCTGTGTTTGTACCTGCTGTTGCTGTGGCTGTGCAGTCTGTACAATGGTCCTGCCAGCAGTGTCACAGTTGGCAGGGGCGTCAGAGTCGCGACTTGTGGAAGGAGGGCGGGAGGAAGGGGGGCTGGGGGTGCGTGAGGCGGCCCGTGTACTGGCCAGGCGTTCCAACACCTTCACCTGGCCCATGATGGCGTTCAGAAAACTCTGGTACCCCAAGCTGAAATATCAGGACTCGGTAATAAGTTCCCAGTACCCTACAACACAATGTACAGTTACAATCATAATCCCTGTACTCCAAGCTGAAATATTCAGTTACAGTCATAAGTTCCTGGTACCCTAAGATACAATGCACAGTCATCCAAAGCTGCAATAAACAGTCCAGGTCATACGTTCTCCTGATATAGCACTGCATGTACTGTCCTTCATATTCAAGGCCAATCTACTGTTTCCTTCTGGGCACATTGTGGCAAGAAGTCATCTGTGGTGAAGGGAAAGATACTATCCCTCTTGGCTACAAAAGTTAACCACTAAAGGACAGTGAGAGGCAGAAGTGGTGGTATATTAAGTAAACTTGTGTCCCTGAATGCATGTATTATGCTCACCACAACCCTTTATCAATACAGCACCTACAAAACTAAGTAGAGTAAAACAATATAGGCATACATAAAGGCATGTTCAAAATGTGTGTGTGCAGCAGCAGAATGATTACTGTAACTTGTACACAGTACATGGATGATACCATCTGTACACACATTAATAATAATGGATGATGTTCATGGTACAATAAGCACATCTATCCATCCACCCATCATCCAATCCTATGTTGCCCCATTATTTATAATATAAGCTTTATATAAAATCTTTGGGGAATATATTTTAAACACTGATGTCAGTTATATGACAACAGCAAAGTTTTCCTCCCTAAAAGACAAGCCATATATGAACTTGGTTATAACTCGTGATTTTCCAGAGAAGACACTTCCGGAGAAGGCATACAAAAACACAACATCACCCTCTCATCCTAGACAGTAATATAATTAGTCTACTTTAACTAAGCCTTAAACTGAGGTCTCTCCATTTTGAATGCCAAGCTGTAAAAAGAGATCAACAGAAAACAGTGGTCATAATGAAATGGTTAGGTATGGATGTATTGCTGTAATGCTGTCTTATTCTGCCACTGACCTGTAACAAAAGATTAACACTAAAATATGGGATGAGTTATAATGAAGAGGTGTGGAAAGAATGTACAACTGTAACACTATCTTATTCTGCCACTGACCTGTAATAAGATGTCAACACTAAAATATGGTGGCAGTCAGGAAGCGTGGTGTTTCTGAGAAGTCATAACATAATACTGTTTATTTTGTCACCAAACTACACGATATAAACTGCTCAGGACAAAAATCTTTACTAATCTGACAAGGATGAACCATAACATAAAATCTGCAGTGATGACTATGCTCTTCTTACTCCAGCCAGATCTAAAACTGTTACCTCTCTATCCTGAATACTGTGGTTGTAGAAAGAGATTAGCAATAAAACATGATACCAGTCACAAACATGGGCTACAGAAAGGATAATGAGTCATAGTACAGTCTTAGCCTGCCAGACCTATGTGAAATAAGCTACGAAAGGACAAAACTCTGGGCCAAGTTACTGTAAATGGACTATAGTGATTGAAGCACTTGCCAATATATAAAATTTTGCCTTCTGCTCCTAATTAATTGTCTCAAACATACCATTCAGTGTTGGTGAAGTGTGAGAGATCCTGGAGGCCTCGTGTGAGACTGTGAATAACTCGGGCGGGGACATCCGGGGCACGAGCGAGTGTGACCACCCGTAACACCGCCAGGGCATCACGCAGCACCACAGCCACCACCACACTCCACTCCAAACACCCGGCTTCTAGCACAACCTTCACAACCATCACAATAATACTAGGGTCACCAACTGTTCCCCAAGCTTATAATAGTTTTTTTTTTTTTTTTTAAATAACATGTCTGACTCTGGGCAAAGGCGTCACGGCCTATTCCCAAGTCCCAGTAGTCCTCCTTGGGGCCCAGTAGTCCTCCTACATCCCCACATGTCACCACCTCGGCACTAACACCCACCATCCATATTGAATACATGCTAGTGCTGTCTCATTAAGGACTGGTGTATTGTTATTAGCGAGGGTACTTTTATGACATGTCGGCGAGTCATCTGGTAGATTAGAAAAGCCGTTTTTTTCTTTTTCTTTTTTAAGAAATTCAAATCCTTAAACTGTTCCCTGCCTCAGCCAGGATTTGAACCTGGGTCCATTAGGACTGCAGGCCATCTCTCTATCGATTCTGCCACCACCTCCCCCGAATATTTAATATATACTGTATATACATATATATATATACTGTATATATACACAAGGTATATATATATATCCATCAATGAATCCTACGTTGCCCCACGAGGAGCATAGGAGCCCGGGACTAGGCAAGTTGGTCCTGACATTTAAGATAAGAGTGACCAGCCTCACTCATCCCTGAGTGGCATTACGTGAGCAGTAACCCCAACCATCCCTTGGATATAAACCTTCACCGGCTCAATCTGATTGGAGCACCACAATCACCCGCTAAACCACCAGGTGTCATAATTTGGTTATCGGTATATGATTACCACCCAGCAGAGTAAATGGTTTCCTGGTGTGCAGGAAACAACTCAGCTTGTCACTCAGTGTAGAGTCACCCATAGGCAGAAGGACGAGAGAAGAATGAAGTAAAGAAAGACAGAAGACGAAGTTAAGAAAGGAGGGAGGAGAGGAAAGGACAGACACCTGAGAGCAGCACTGCATTGAGTGAGTGGATAGTCAGTGCCCCCCCCTACCACATATCTATCTATCTATCTATCTATCTATATATATATATATAGTATTGCATTTATGGATCTGGAAAAAGCATACAACAAAGTAGACAGAGAAGGATTGCGGAAGGTTTTGCACATGCACAGTGTAGATGGTAAGATGCTAGGTCTCATCAAGAGTTTATATGATGGTAGTGAGGCATGTGTAAGGGTAAATGTGTGATGTCCCCATGGTTGTTCAGTATATATATATATATATATGGATTGGGTGATGGGAGAAGTAAAAACAGAGGGAACGGAGAGAGGGATGGCATTGGTAATGAATGGTGATGGAAGGAATATCTTGAATTTGTTGTATGCTGATGATGCAGTGCTACTTACAAATACCAGACAAGAGCTTGGTAGATTACTGCAGAGTTTTGCTGATGTCTGTGAGCGTCGTGCCTTGAGAGTAAATGTAGCAAACAGTAAAGTGATGGTAACTGAGAGAGAAGGTGACTCCCAGTGTGATGTTAATGTGAATGGAGAGAGACTGGAATTGGTGGGAGAGTTCAAATACCTGGGTATAGTGATAGAAAAGAGAGGAAAATGTGCAAAAGAAGTAGAAAGTAGAGTGACACAAGAAAAGATGGTAGCTGGTGCTATGAAGGCCTTGATATGAAACAGAGGCTTGAGTGTCGCAGCTGAACAAGGCTTACATGAAGGAGTGTTAGTGCCAACTTCAACATACTGATATGAGACAATGGTGTGGCATGAAAGTGAAAAGTCAAGAGTGTAAGCAGTGGAGATGGGACTTTTTAACATGGCAGCGTTCGGACTAACTCCATTGGATATGTTTACGTGAAGCTACAGGATGTGGTGAAAATGTTTGGCATATCAGATAGAGCCAAGATTCCAGAGGCTTGAATGATGAATGAATGGAAGCGTGGCCCATAGGAGTGGGCAAACTTGAGCTGTCTGGACGTTGCTACTCCTCACCCTGCCCTAGGGTGGGAAAGGAGGTCCGGATGATGATGATATACTGTATATGAGGTGTGCAGTGGCACAGGGGCTTACGCGCCGTGCAAGTATTTTGAGTAATTAAAGGTTAAAGTTGCTCAATGGTCACTGCATTGTTTTTAAGATAAACCCAATGAATAATATATGAAAATAAAGCACTTAAAAAGTCCTTTTTAATGCTATACTATATATACATATTTTTCATTTCGGTAAAAATAAAAAACACAAAAATAAATATAAAAACACAAAAACATCCCTCCCATTTGCTTGTGCATTTTCAACACTCTTATAGGTGTATAATAACCTAATCAAAGAACAATTACATAAAAATAAGGAAGCTGTTAGAGTTTCATGATGACTATTCCTTTCATGATGACTATTCCTATTTGCTGAATTCTAATTGTAAATAATTATTATTGTAAATACTGCAAATATTAATATTGTTTCACTACCTTATGTTTATTTCCTGGAATGTGAGACAATATGATTATTTTTATAATACTCATTACCAGTGGTATCCATTTTGATGAGAATTATCCACCAAAAATCACTAAACGAGTAATCCTGGGTAAGTGTTGTACGTGTGGTGGGGGAAGTGTGACTGCCGCGGCAGGGACAGTAGAACGCACAGGATTGGTTGAGCAGCGG
>JAGKTI010004146.1:0-20341 GCA_018397915.1 Birgus latro
TAACCTAACCTAACCTAACCTAACCTAACCTAACCTAACCTAACCTAACCTAACCTAACCTAACCTAACCTAACCTAACCTAACCATTTTTCTGGTAGCAATTAACATCATTTACTGTATTTGATGCTTTGTATCCAATAATTTAGTGCATAAAATGTGAGAAAAGATGATTTCCATGTCCGATACTTACTTATACTATGCTGGCAAGTTCTGAGCTCCTATGACTCACTCACCTCTAAATCATCATTTTTTGGTTAAAATTCAATAAATTCACGCTATGTGTGCATTATTTATGTGAAAAGGGACCTACATAAGTGCTATACATGTCCACTAGGGAGGTAGGAAGGTAGTTTTCTGATTTAGGTTAGGTTAGGTTAGGGTCATGAAAAACCAGTGCTGGAGCTTCACGACCAATATCCGGACAAAACCAATATTCGTACATGCCTTTGGCTCTATTACAATGGATATTGGAGGGATTACTGTAATTCATTTGGCGACGTCTCCATTCAAGCCCATGGAATCCTGGCTCCATCTGATAGTCCAAAAAATTTCACAACATACTATAGTTTCACATATACCCCTCCGACAGAGTCAATCTGCATGCCGTCATGTTAAAAAAGGGTGTCAAATCCCTGGTCATGCACTTCTCTGAACTAAATTCATCCAGCCAGCTCAATCTCTTCTCAGTGCTCTAGCATCACCGACTTCCATACCACTCTTTCCCATACACTCATCCACCATATCTCTCCACCTTCTATTTGGCCTATCTTGCCTCTTCCCCCCTTCAAATTCACTCAGATATACCTTTTTCATCACTCTATTGCCATCCATTCTCTCCATATGACCATACCATCTCAATACACTATCTTCAATTCTGGTGTCCACAGACTTCCTAACTCCACATCTTTCACGAATCACATTATTCTGTATCCTATCACACTCCTACACAGTCCCATCTCCATCGCTCTCACTCCTGACACTTCATTTTCATGCCACACCATAATCTCATACCCCCATGTTAAAGCTGGCAATAACACTCCTTCGTGTAAGCCTCGCGCTGCTGGAACACTCAAGCCTATGTTTCTTATCAAAGGCCTTCATAGCACCAGCTACTTTCCTTCCTTGTGTCACTCTTCTTTCCACTTCTTCTGCACATTTTTCTCTCTTTTCCATCACTGTACCCAGGTATTTGAACTCTCTCACCAATTCCAGTCTCTTTCCATTCACTGTAACATCACACTGGGAGTCACCTTTTCTCTCAATAACCATCACTTTACTCTTTTCTCCATTTACTCTCAAGGCATGATGCTCACAGACAAAAAAACAAAACCCCACACTAGTCTACAAAGCTCTTGTCCGTTATTGCAAGTATTACTGCATCATCAGCATATATCAAATATGATAATTCCATCCATCACCATTCATTACCAACGCCACCCCTCTCTCCATTACTCGTGTTTTTACCTCTTTCATCACCCCATCCATATAAATACATTGAACAACCATGACGACATCACACAACCTTGTCGTAAGCCCACACTGACTGTGAACCATTCACTTAGATGCCCATTTACCCTTACACTTGCCTCACTGCCATCATAAAAAAAATCTTAACATCACCTAGCAGCTTACCATCTACAGCGTACACGTGCAAAACCTTCCATAATCCTCCTCTGTCTACTTTGTCATATGCTTTTTCCAGATCTATAATTGCCATTAAACACCTTATAATCCTTCTCACATGCCTTCTCCACTATCTGTCTTACTGCAAATATTTGATCCACACATCCTCCGCTACTCCTAAAGCAACCCTGTTCGTCACTCACTACGCCTTCTGATATCCTCTCACTTTCTCTATAATAATTCTTCCATATACCTTCCCTACAACACTCAATAGATTTAAGCCACAATAATTCTTGCACTCATTTCACTCATCTTTATTTTTGTACAGGGGTACAATCACAGCCTTTTCCCATTCTGCTGGCACATTTTCAATCATCCATGCCTTCTTACCTACCTCCAAAGCACTTCATTCCACTCTCTCCACTACACTCAATCATCTCTGCATACACCTCATCAAAACCAGCAGCTTTCCCATTTTTCAGGTGTTTCACTTCTGCGAATGTCTTGTTTCCCGGAACTGCATTCCATCTCTGCACACCCCAAAACCAATCATGTTTATAGCGGCTCTGCTCTCTTCATTCCCATTCAATAGACTTTCAAAAAATTCTTTCCATCTGGTCCCTATTTCATCCCCATGGGTTAATAATATACCATTTACATTCTTCATACTTTCACACTTCTTTCCACTGTCACTTTATGTTTCTGCACCTCTTTCCAGAATAACCTCCTATTTTCATAGTAATTTGCATTCATTTTTCTTTGTAGATCATTTACCTCCTCCTTTTTCCTCTTTACTAGTCCCTTTACATGCTTCTTCATCCATCAAGCATCCGACCCTACGCCGCTCCATGAACAGCATAGGAGCCCGGGGCTAGGCAAGTTGGTCCTGACATTCAAGATGAGAGTGACCAGCCTCATTCATCCCTAAGTGGCATTATGTGAGCAACATGCTTCTTGCTCTCATTATATTCAGTCTTTATTTCAATTGAACCCCTGTCCTGTATCCACTCCTCTTTTCCTCCATACACACACACATACACATATAATCAGTCACTGCCTTACATTCAACCAACTCTCCTCTCAGCCTTCTTATTGCTACTCATGTATACCTGTGGATCAGCCTGTGCCTGAAGAGGTTACTGGTTATTACCAAACCCTTTCTTGTACAAATGTCCACCTAGGCACTACCATTCCCATGCATTTCATTGGGTGCACCCCACTTTCCAACCACCCCATCTATGCTAGCCGTCCCCACTTCACCATTCACATCACAACACTGAATTACTACTTCTGCATTATCCCAGAACTCTTTAACATAACTCCTACAATTTAATAAGCTGAATCACAATTCTCCCTCTTGTCAGACCCACTCTCTTTCTTATCCTATTTATAACTTGAGTAAAATTTGTCAAATGTGGGCAAGATATGCATAATTTACAGCATATAAATTTTAAAAAATCCATTTTGCCAATACAGAAAGTACATAATACAATCAAGCCAATAACTGCAAAAATTCTCTTACCAGGAACATCTGTAGTACTGACAAATGGTAGGGTATGAATGAGATTTAATTTTTAATAACAATTGACTGACATATCTGCTGGTAACTGTACTTAAGTGACATTACCTAAATCACTAAAACTGAGTAACTTAAGACATTATATCTGACTGCTATATAAGACATTTGCTGCAGTCACACCTTCAACCTAGTGAACTTTTTTCTAAGACTGTAGATCAAACTCAATTATTAATTTCATTCATTCATTATCCAATCCTATGTCGCCCCACAGAGAAGCATAGAAGCCCGGGGCAAGGCAAGTTGGTCCTGACATTTAAGATGAGAGTGACCAGCCACACTCATCCCTGAATGGCATTACGTGAGCAATAAACCCCAATCACCCCGTGGATATAAACCTTTACTGGGTCAATCCGACTGAGAGCACCTCAATTACCCACTGAACCACCAGGTGCCATAATTTGGTTGCTGGTTAAACTGAAGGGAAATCCTATTAATATTAATATTATACAAATTTATGCACCAACTGCTGAAAGCAGAGAAGAAGAAATAGACCAGTTTTATGACAACCTGAACACAGCAAAACAACAATGTAAGACTCATGAAATAATAATGATAATGGGAGATGTAAATGCAAAAGTGGGAAGAGGGAGAGTTGGAAATACAGATGGTCTGTTTGGCCTTGGTGAGAGAAACGAAAGAGGTGATCTATGGACTGACTGGTGTGCAGAAAACAGTCAGATGATCGCGAACACTTGGTTTCGATTACACCCAAGGAGATTGTATACTTGAAAGAGCCCCGGAGATAATTATAGAAATCAAATAGATTATATAACAATCAATAAAAGATACAGAAACTCAATTATAAATTGTAAAACATATCCAGGTGCTGATTGTGACAGTGATCATAACCCTGTTGTAGCAGTGGTAAGATTAAGATTAAAGAACATGCAGAGGAGAAGAAGAGAACCAAAACTGAATCTAAAAGAATGGAGGAAAGAAGACATAAGAGAACGATATAGCACTGCAGTCCAAACAGATACGAAGCACTTGCAGATGAGTGTGACATGAATGAAATGGAAAACGAGTGGAAATGTTTACAAAAAGCATATGTGGAATAGCTGGGGAAATAATACCAAGGAAAGAAAGACGAGCAAGACAAGAGTGGATGACGGAAGACATACTTGAGCTGATGGAAGAAAGAAGAAAGTTTAAACATAGTAATGCAGTAAGATACAGAGAACTAAACAGAGAAGTCAAAAGAAGATGCTCTGCTGCAAAAGAAAATTGGATAAACGAACAGTGTGATGAGATAGAAGATTTGGCAAATAGGGATACACAGATGATGTATGAAAGAGTGAAAAAACTTACTGGAAGAGGAAGGTTACGTACAGGTGAAGCAATAATGAAGAAGGATGGAGATAGCAATGGAAAAGGAGGAAGTACTCGATAGATGGAAGGAGTATATCGAAGAATTGTTCAGGGATGATAGAGTGGAGCAGTTAGAGCTTGATGTAGAAATGACTGGCCCTGCTATTGGTGAGGATGAAGTAGAGAAAGCAATTAGAAAAATGAAGGCAGGAAAGGCAGTTGGAGAAGATGGTGTGGCAGTGGAGATGTTGTGTGCTCTAGTCAGGTTTAGTATTAGAAAGATAACCAGCATTGCAAATAAGATATACAACAGTGGAGAACTCAGTGACGATATGTGTAAGTCAATATTTTTAACTATACCAAAGAAACCGGGAACTCCAGAGTGCAATAAACATAGAACTATAAGTATAATAAGTCAAATAGTTAAAGTAATCTTAAGGATTGTGCTACAGAGAATTAGAGCAAAGATAAAGAATGAGATAGCAGAAGAGCAGTATGGTTTTACTGAAGGAAAAGGAACAAGAAATGCTGTATTTATACTAAGGATGTTAAGTGAGAGAAGTATAGAGATGCAGAGAGATATGTATTTGTGTTTTATAGATTATGAGAAAGCATTTGACCAAGTCAGACATGAAGATTTAATTGATATACTGAAAAGTATTGATAGATGGAAAAGACTTAAGAATTATATACAAGCTATACTGGAATCAGAAAGCGGCAGTAAGCGTGGGAGCAGATCAGAGTGATTGGATAGCTATAAGAAGAGGAGTAAGACAGGGGTGTGTTCTATCTCCAGATCTGTTCTCCCTGTACAGCGAGATAATAATGAGATCGGCTGAGGGACGAGAAGGATTTAATATTGGAGGACGAAATATAAATAATATAAGGTATGCAGAAAATACGGTTCTAATTGCTGACACTCAGGAGACTCTTCAAGATATTTTGACAGTGGTGAAGGAAACGAGTGAAGAAAAAGAGATAAAACGGAAGTGATGGTAGTTAGTAAGAAGGCACAAGTCCCTCAGTGCAGTGTAAGAGTGAATGATAAGATGATTAAGAAGGTGAGAAGATTTTGCTACTTGGGAAGCTACATTACGGAAGATTGTAGATGTAACGAAGAAATTAAAAGAAGAATACAGTAATCCCTCCATTATTCGGACGTCCAATACTCGGATATACTCACTATTCGGATATTGTGGGCTGCCCAACCCCCAAAATGCCAAAAAATTCGAAAAAAAAAAAAATCGATTTTTTGGGACCGCGTCAGTTTGAATTTCCCGCGCGCGCCGATCGGCTGTGTTTACACTCGTGGCGCCTGTCTGTCAGTCGCCATTACCCACTCAGCTCCTGCCTCGTGAACACCTCCGACAATGGCGGCCGAAGTGATTGTTTTTGTGGTGATACCCTACCTCCTACAGTGCTTGATACTGCTCTTCACCTTCTTCATCATGTGTGTGATGATGGCCCCGCCTCCTGAGAAGAGGAAGAAAGTGGTTCTGACTCTGGAGAAGAAAAGGGAAGGCTATTGGAAAAGATGGACGCCGGGTGGCCGACATCACGGATTCGTCGTGAATTCAATCTCCCTCGCTCCACCTTGTTTGATATCAAGAAGTCCCGAGACAAACTACAGCAGTACATGGCTGATTTCGCTTCGAAGACCAAACGAAACGTGGAGAGGAAGGTGATGTTTAGTCCTAAGTATGCAGACATCGACCGATCCACGCTGATTTGGTAATGACAACAACGTGCTACAGGTGTATTGGTACGTGGAACGGAGCTGAAAGCTGCTGCTGAGAAGTTCAGGCTCCAGGACTCGTCACTAGACCACACGGGAATTTACTGTTATGCACAGTGCAGTGAAGTGATGTGATCCCAGTTATGCAAAAAAAACATTGTGGAAAGTGTTGGTGAAAAGTGCTGGTGATTGTAAATTGCTAAGGTTGTGTGGTGCAATTTCTTTGTGTCAAAGTCTGAGATGATAGAGCGAGTTATAGGCAGTGGCTTCTTTTTCGTAAGTATCCTAACTTCATCAAAATTCCTTGTTTTGTTCTTTCCATATCATTAATCTCATGCATAAACTGTGTGCAAGATGATTTCCATAATGATTTTTGTGTCTAACCTGTTTTCATCATGCTGTAAATGTGTTAAAAAATTACCCTAAATGTTAATCATAATTTCCTGCTTTCAATTTAAATTTTTCATGCATGGTTTTTAAGTGCACTAGCTAGGAAAAAGGTGGAAGCCAGTGAATTTCATATTCGGTCATAACCTAACCTAACCTAACCTAACCTAACCTATCCTAACCTAACCTAACCTATGCTTACCATAAAGATTTTCATGCCTAACCTGTTTTCATCATGCTGTAAATGTGTTAAAAAATTACCNAAATGTTAATCATAATTTCCTGCTTGCAATTTAATTTTTTCATGCATGGTTCTTAAGTGCAACAGCTAGGAAAAAGGTGGAAGCAGTGAATTTCATGTCCGGTCCTAACCTAACTTAACCTAACATTGTGTTAATCATAATTTCCTGCATTTAATTCTTTCATGCATAGTTCTTAAGTGCACCAGCTAGGAAAAAGGTGAAAGGCAGTGAATTTCATGTCCAGTCATAACCTAACCTAACCTAACCTAACCATTTTTCTAGTAGCAATTTACATCAATTACTGTATTTGATGCTTTGTATCCAATAATTTAGTGCATAAAATGTGAGAAAAGATGATTTCCATGTCAGATACTTACTTATACTATGCTGGCAAGTTCTGAGCACCTATGACTCACTCACCTCTAAATCATCATTTTTTGGTTAAAATTCAATAAATTCATGCTATGTGTGCATTATTTATGTGAAAAGGGACCTAAATAAGTGCTATAAATGTCCAGTTGGGAGGTAGGAAGGTAGTTTTCTGATTTAGGTTAGGTTAGGTTAGGGTCATGAAAAACCAGTGCTGGAGCTTCAGGACCAATATCCGGACAAAACCAATATTCGGACATGCCTTTGGCTCTATTATGTCGGATAATGGAGGGATTACTGTATTTGAAGCGAAGAAGGCATTTCAGAAGATGAGAAATATACTAAGTAACAGACACCTTTCAATACGAACAAGAAGAAGAGCAGTTAAAATATTTATGTCTGGTCTGTGTTGTTATATGGATGTGAAGCTTGGACTATTAGTAAAAAGATGGAGATAAAGTTGGAAGCTTTTGAAATGTGGTCCTGGCGAAGGCTTCTGAAAATTTCTTGGACAGAGAGAATATCAAATGAAGAAGTGTTAAGGAGAATGGATGTAAGAAGAGAATTACTGGCACATGTGAGAGGAAGACAGATGAGATTTTTAGGACATGTTACGAGAAGAGGAAAGATAGAGAACCTGAGTTTAACGGAAAGAGTCCCAGGTAGTAGAGCAAGAGGCAGGCAAAGAGAGAAGTATATGGATGGAATAGTAAGAACAGTGAGGGGAGGATACACAGCTGGACAACTGCTTCAAATGACAGAAGATAGAGAGGTGTGGCATTCGATGGTTGCCAACGTCTGCAGGGGCGCGGCACTTCGGTAAGGTAAGGTTACCACCCAGCATAGTAAGTGGTTTCCTGGTGTACAGGAAACCATTTGGCTTGTCACTCAGTGTAGAGTCACCCACAGGCAGAAGGATGAGGAAAGAATGAAGGCAAGAAAGACAGAAGAGGGATTGTACAGTCAACTGTAGGCAGAAGGACAAGGAAAGAATGAAGGAAAGAAAGACAGAAGAGGACTGAAGAAAAGAAGGATGGAGGAGAGGAAAGGGCAGACACCCAAGAGCAGCACTACATTGAGTGATTGGATGGTGAGTGCCCCTACCTACCACATCAAACGCAATCTAAGTGAAAAAATCTAAAGTATGTGTACTATATTCTGTCCTATTAAAAAAGTATTATGTGACAATGTGACAGGTTAGTGAATGGTGGATGAAGCATACAAGAGGTAGAGTCAAGGGTTATTCCTGGCTGCTTTCTTTGTCAAGCTTCATTCCTCTGATGAAGCTTTACAGTAAGACTAGCCAGGAATAAACTTGACTACTTTGTGGAAAAAGCATTCATATTTCTTTCTAAATTGTTCTGAGCACTACAGAGTTCAATATTGTATTGGCAAGCAAATGTATGCATATTACTCACAGAACATTTTTCCCATGTACAGGACAGTAATATTCTTCCAACTACTGCGATATGGTAAGGTTTTACAGTACAGCTGTAACTGCAACGTTAACAGCCCATATGATGCTTAATGCAGGACTGAACCTTCCCTAAAAGGAGCCCAGTAGCTGGCTTTAACCATTTCCCGGCCTGGCAATGTATGGATGGGGAATGGGAAAAGGGTGTCTGTAGTGAGTGACACATGTGAATGTCAGTGTTGTACTAGTTATGTTTGTGTGTGGCAGACTCTGCATACAGTATATCAACAGTATGAACTGACAGGGCGCTAACATAAAGCAAATAAAAGGACACTGTATACAACCAGCACCTACTTTAAATGTCTGCCACAGTTTGAGTTTCAGGCCCAAGACAAATTAAATACACAGTGTGAAACAGACACACTACCACTGCCTTTCTGCAGTTTCCCTTAACCCCTTAACCGCGGGTCGTCACTTTCGTGACGGTCGGGTGCAATGGATCATACCGCGGGGTGTCACTTGAGTGACTCTGTGTTATTTTTAATTCCCCCGGTCTTTCAGGTGGAGACTTGTATCACCTATCAGCACTGCCAATGTCCAACAATAGTCAGAGCTGCTAATGTCATCAGTACTCCCATCCATTGTTGACAATTTAGCCATTTTCCCCCATTCTAGACTCCCCTCCCTACATCCCCTCAATTACCCTCCCGTGTCATCTGCTCAGCCGCTCTGCACTAAGTAAATCTTCCCAGGATTTTTCCACTGTTTTCATCCATTGAAATGAGCCCTATGCCCTATTCTTATACAAAATAATATATACACTATATAAAAAAAATAAGGTAACTGACAGTGCCATACACCTGGAATTGGCTAATTATCACTTGCCAACATCCAACCTGCACTCATTCGCTAATTTCCCCTGCTTTTTTTCCCCGTGAAATATGCCATATGAGCTACCATCGTAATATAAATGTATATAAGAAAGGAAGGGAGAAGCCTGAGTGATATTTATATTCACCTGGAACTACCTAATTTATTATGTATTGTCTAGATTTCCTACGACTTATTTCTTAGCATATACATTAGCAGCTGACATTTTCAACTCTTCGCTACCGAGATACAGTCAGTTTGCTCTCGTCCTTCACGGTGAAGTGACGCTCCTCCATTTCTGCCGCTTTCGCGCCTATTATAAAAGGCCCTGTGACCTCTACCCCTACTAAACATCGTGTGGGATGCGGTAAAGGACTGTAGATTTATATAAGTGTAATAAAGTACTAAAAATAATAAAGTGTGAGTGTGTATATGAGTAAGTAATGACAGAATACAAGCGGCGAATTACCGCGAGTGGGAGGCTCGTACGCGCTCGTATTTTACATTGCTTTCAGAGTGTTTTTTTTTTTTTTTAGTATGGATTCCAAACTACTTGGAAATCACTGAATAGTGTTTCTAGTGATAATATCTGGCAGTGGTATTCAGATTAGGGGATGTCAGGAAGTTTAAAGTGGAGACTTATTTACCCAACTTCAGAAGTCTCCACAAGTCCTACGGTAGTTGACGAGTACTAAAAAACATCCCAGGAGAAAGCTGAAGGTATGTGCCATATGCATATGTAATTATAGAATTCTAGGACTAGTAACTGATTTTCGGCAAATATTTTTTAAAAGTCAGTCGGAGCGCGACTATCCCTGCGGGAATGACACGGCAAACCTCCGACAATCTCGCAGTGTAGAGGTTAAAGCATGGCATAAAGATCAAATTCAATATTTACCCAAGAGCTCAATAGAACTGCAGAAATGCTGATAAATTCCAAACCATATGAATAAAATAAATAGCTGAACATCATTTGCTGGAAGTCCAGCCATGAACACACAACACATACTTGTTGTATGAAAAAATAACAAAGTATTTAGCTTACCTTTCTTTATCTTCTGCATTTTTTTCCTCCTCTTCTTCTTAGGTTTATCAATATCTGAAAAATGGGAAATAAGAAACTGTACTAACAGTTAACAAAGAAATTAACATATTCAGAGGAGACCTCTCTGAAAAACCATTAAACCATACATCATTCCCTTGGATTTAAACCCTTTAAAGCCACAGGCACTACTTGTCCATGGGCAATACTTTTGATCAACAGTAAGAATCTCTGGAAACTGTTTACACGCAATTTATTACAACAACCATAAACTATGCAAGCCCAAGCTGGGCACCAATCTTAACCAAAACAAACACAGACGAGCTTTAAAAAGAAAATAAAAAAAATAAAAAACACTAAATGCACCAAAGCCACAACCATGGATCACTTACAACAAATATAAAAGTACTGTACTTCCAATCAAAGATCACATGAATATGAGAGGCACACAGTTCATTGCATCTGATCAAGACCCACCCCACCCTTGTAACTGCATACTGCAGCATCCCTACCTACAAACAAACAACAAATAAACAACTGCCAAACACAACACAAATTACCTAAGTAACACCCCCCCCTCACAAATACATACATAAACACGTAACTACTACAGTCATACACAACCATCAGTAAACAGCATCCTTCAAGAACCATCACCAGAGAGTCCTTCAACATAATCTCAACAAAAGATCTTTGTGAACAACCAGTCAATGTCATCAATTTCCTGCTGTAAACTGGGTTCACAAGATGAGCCTGGGACTGCAACAGAAAAACAACAGAGCTACATCCAGATTGGGCACTGTAGCCCACTAACCAATATATGTCCGTTACTTTGTTATATGGTTAGTCTAACACCCAACTAGGCAAATGGTCTCATCCAACCAGTTAAGTGGTCTGCTGGGCTACAAGAAACCATTTCACATGTCATTCAGCGTAAAGCCACCTCAAGGTAGCACTACAAATGAGTAGATGGTTGATGCTCTCACTTACCAATCAAGAAAAACCATATCAGAGTCAACCTAATTATCCATGTTAATGCAAACTGGGGGCCCAAGAGCAAGGTCTCTGATATCTTTAGAAGCATAAAGCTGAGAAGAAAAGAAATCCTAGAAGCCAACTCTTACACTCCTGTATTACATAATGTGGGATGACTTGCCAATCAAGAGCTAGGCATGTATACAATGTCCCTAAGCTAATTCTACGATGGAAAGGTTTCTAGACCATAACTGCACCATTTTCAGAAACTTTTTACAAAATGCACCAATACATGGGAGGCATTCCTTCTCTTCAGCTCATTACAAATATCAATAAATAATTCTCTATAAGAAAATAAATTCATCCATCCATCATCCAACCCTATGTCACCCCATGAGCAGCGTAGGAACCCAGGGCTTGGCAAGTTGGTCCTGGCATTTAAGATGAGAGTGACCAGCCTCACTCATCCCTGGGTGGCATTATGTGAGCAATAAACCCCAACCACCCCATGGATATAATCCTGCACCAGCTCAATCTGACTGGAGCCCCTTACTTACCCACTGAACAACCAAGCACCATAATTTAGTTATATGATTAACATCCAGTGTAGTAAATGGTTTCCTGGTGTACAGGAAACCATTTGGCTTGCCACTCAGTGTAGAGTCACCCATAGGCAGAAGGAAGAGGAATGAATGAAGGAAAGAAAGATAGAAGAGGGAGTGTAAAGTCACCCATAGGCAGAAGAAAGAGGAAAGAAAGAAGGAAAGAAAGACAGAAGAGGAAGGATGGAAGAGGGGAAGGGGGAGACACCCAAAGCAGCACTACATCAAGTGAGTGGATGGTGAGCACACCCACCTATTGGTACTGAAGCAAAAATGGCAAGATAAATAATAAAAATTTATGGATGGCAACCAGGTGAGTTTTGTTAGAAATGCTAGAGATATGTGTACTCCTGCAAGGGTTTACTTCATCACAGAATCATTAAATTTCAAGTCATCACCATCGCTACCATCATCATTATCATACCCTCATTTTTGTTTATAAAGGTTCCAACATGAATGCATGTATTGACCTAGGTCAACTACTGGCAGTTCTCCAAGCTCCTCAGTCTCTAGTTGATTATTAGTCCCATATCCCTAAGGTTACACTGTATGACCTTACCCCATCTTTTTTTGGTCTGCCTCTTGCAACTCTACCCTCAACATTCACACTGATATGTAGGTGGGCAAGATCTATACACAGGGAAAGGAAATTACAGAGACAGAGCTGTTGAGGGACTGCCCACTACAATAGGCCTCATATCCATTCACTAAACATTCTAACCCCAATTTTAGATGAGTCTAGGGCAACAAACACAACAACAAAAACATGGTGTGAGTAATCAATTTCTCACCCCTGAGCAGCATTACATCATTCATCATTCACTCATTCATCATCCAATCCTGTGTTGCCCCATTAGGAGTGTAGAAGCCCAGGGCTAGGCAAACTGGCCCTGACATTTAAGGTGAGCAGCATTACATCATTTATCATCCAATCTTGTGTCGCCCCATTAGGAGTGTAGAAGCCCGGAGCTAGGCAAACTGGCCCTGACATTTAAGATAAGAGTGACCCCACTTATCCCTGAGTGGCACTAAGTGAGCAATAAACCCCAACCACCTCTCAGATATATAAATCTGCACAAGCTCAATCCGATTGGAGCGTCTTAATTACCCATTAAACAACCAGGCACCAGAGTTTGGTTATATGGTTACCATCTAGCATAGGAAATAGTTTCCTGGGGTACAGGAAACCAATTGGCTTGTCACTCTGCATTGAGTCACCTGCAGACAGAAGGAAGAGGAAAGAAAGGAATGAAAAACAGAAGAGAAAGGAAGAAGAGAAGGAAGGAAGAGAGGAAAAGGCAGTCACCCGAGAGCAGCACTACACTGAGTAAGTGGATGGTGAGTGCCCCCACCTACCACAGCATTATATAACCAGCAGGAAGGTTGCTGGTTCCTTGAGAGCAGTGATAAGAAACAGGGAAGTGAGCATGGAAGTGAAAAAGTTGCTACATGACAGTATTGTGATACCAACTCTAACATATGGAAGTGAAGCTTGGACCCTGTTGGAGGGACAGAAGACAAGAGTGAGAGCAGTGGAAATGAGTTATTTGTGAAGAGCATGTGGAGTCACATGGAGAGAGAGACTAACAAATGAGGAAGCGAAGGAGCATTGTGGTATGGATGTGGACATGATTGGAAGCATTAGGAGAAACACGTTAAGGTGGTTTGGGCATGTGGAGAGGATGGAGAGTGAAAGACTGACGAGAAGAGTGTATGTGAGTGAGGTGGAGGGGGGGAGAGGGGGGGTAGGCCGAGGATGAGATGGAGGGATGGAGTGGAGAGGTATATGAGAGAGGGGGGTGTGAGCTGGGAGCAGGGCGACACGGAGGCGATTTGTTTGTGGCCACCCCGTGCGGGATTGAGGTGTCTGGCAATAGATAGATAGATAAACCATAACCACCCCTCATACTCGAAACCCTTATGTACCATATCCAACTGTAGGATCTGAACCCCCTTGAGCACTAGGGATGCACCTGCTGGTTCTTTGGTTAATAAAAATCCTGCTGAAAACTAAACTCACCTCCTTTCTTAACATCCCAGTCCTCATCCACTTCATCATCATCATCATCATCCTCAATCTCTTCCTCATCCTCATCTTCATCCTCAACTCCAAGACCTGGCTGGAACTCCTCCTCATCCTTTTCTGTTGCTTCCTCCAGCCCCAATCTATCTTCATCAGCATCATCATCTGGGTCCCAGGCCTTCACCCTTGTGGCTCCTAAAATACGTCGCTTCTGAGCTACCTTTTTGCCTTGCCAAGTTCCTGGTGTTATTTCTCGTATTCCAGTCATTGGCTCTTCCTGAAAGGGACATACAGCTTTAGTGATTGCTTGAAATAAATATCTAACACAAAAATCAATGTGAAAAATTACTTATGAAGCAGCCAAGGAAAAAAAAAAAATTGTTTAAAGCTGAGAGATATATGCAAAAGTTTAAGCAGCCTGGAGGCTTTCATTTTTGGATAAACCTTATGGGAAGTTTCTGGAATGAGGCAAAGCATCAGTGGGAAAGATACTATACATACTGAAGGGTGAACAGTTGTATCAGTAGGTAAATTTCTTCAATATACCACTAGATAATATGTCTCATACAGAAGCACCATAAGCCATTCTGATGACATCCTCCTCATCGTCATCATCAATGTTAGTGCATATTGCTGTTAGTGTGTGTGCGCGCACACACACTAACAGCAATATGCACCAACACTCTCGTCCTCTCTTCTTAATTTGACAAAAGATTCCAAGGACGAAGCTGGATGATCTATTTGCGTCTGATACACACTATGTATCCAATACATAGACTTTTGTGTGAGTACCATCAACACCCAATATGCACTATGCATCCAATAATCAACATTCCAACCCTTATTCCTAACTAAGATTGGGATGAAGTTAGAGCTAGATAAAATGAGAAAGAAAGCGAAAAGAAAATTGGCAAACAACATGTCTAGTAAGAGCAGCCACACAATCTCACATGTAAATTAAAAAACACTGCTCCACCTCACCACCAAAAACAATCTGAACATATTTTGTTTTCCTATATATGCATACACACACACAGATGTCAGTCCTTTTGTCCACTAGCAAGTTAATCAAGCAGTATGAAACCTTCCCATGTGCATGGCTGTATATACTTCATCCATCCATTTTGATCCTGTGCATATACAGTAAAAGTCCATTAATCCGAACTCTGATAATCCAAAAATCCCAATAATCCGAATTTTTGATGAAGGCTGACAAAAACTCCAAAAGTAAAAAAAAATCAAAATTAAAAAATTCAAACTGGGCACCAAATGCGTCACAGTGGTGAGCAGTGTGGTCATGGATCACGTAATACATGGATTGGCAACTCCCTGTAAACAACTGACCACTTTTGGATCTGTACCGTAGGTTTAAGGAAATTTCCACAGTAATACATATTAAGTTTTTGTGCTTTTACAATAAGTGCATATTATTATTAATCCTGGATTTACTCTCTCTAATTGGATTTACCTGCCCACAACTGCTGCTTTCAACATTACGCATTACTGGTGTGTTAAATATCTCTTAATTTACCAATGACAGTTTGTGTCTTCAGTAATACATTATTAAGTAAAAAATTTGTGTAATACATAAAGTAATGTTACTATATGCCATATCGTATTATGAATGAGTGAAAAGTGATCCATTCGATAAAATTTCTGTTTAAACATGAAATTGTCTTAGGGGTCCCACCCAAAAATCCCAAAAATCTGATAATCCAAATGATTCTCAGTCCACTGCCATCCGGATTAATGGACTTTTATTGTACTTTACCTTCATCAACCTTCCAATGCTCACCTTCTCAAATACTCATCTGCCACATCCATCCATTCTCTTCTTGGCCTACTACACCTGCTCCTGTCTTTAAATCCACTCATATACACTTTTCGCTACAACATCAAGACTGTGCCTAAGATGCAAACTCTTCCACCCTTTTACCAATGGCTTTCCTTACTTCACATCTTTTACAGATAACTAAACCTGAAAGCATTTCTTAACTGTTTCATTTTTTACTGCTCTCACTCATGCCTTCAAATATTCATGCCATACCAGTTTAATTGCTCATATACTGATCTGGGCATTAACACAATTCATGCACTGCTCTTTCACCCTCCATACAGTACTCAATTGTTTCTTATCACATAATCACATAGAATTGGCCATCCCCCCCCCTTTGATCCACTCTACTCTTGACTACCTTTACACATTTACCTCCCTGCTCTACAACTGAAGTGAAATACTTAAAGTTCTCAATCGGTTCAAATTTTCCTCCAGTCACTAGCACATCACAAGAGTAACCTTCTCTTTCACTAACAACCATTTAATCTTAGTTACAATGATCCTTAACCAAGCTTTTCATAGGCATTCACAAAACTTCAATCCAATGAACAAAGATTTTGATCACTATCAGCAGGGAGAACAGCATCACCTAAATACAATACAAAATTTCTGAAATCACCTTTTTTACATTCTAAATTCTTACCTCTCATAATATACGTAAACATATACAGTATATTAAATAATGATGCCAGGCTCCCTTTCATGGATTCCCCATACTGAGGTTGGTTAGGGTATGGTTTATGTTTTCTATGGAACATATGTTAAACCAAACCAAGAGAGTACAGTGCTTCCCAACAGTTGCTGGAAGTTGCTGAGGAAAAAAATAATAATCTGAGATTATGTGACAAAATTAACAAAAATGTGCAAGTCTCAGTCATGAACTCACATTACTTGTGGCTGAGTTTCTTGCCTAAGACTAATGATTATGTGGCTGGTTACCAAGCTTCTGGCCATACCTTACTTTCATGATACCTACCATCCATCCATCCATCCATCCATTATCCACTCCTATGTCGCCCCACAGAGGAGCATAGGAGCCCGGGGCTAGGCAAGTTGGTCCTGACATTTAAGATGAGAGTGACCAGCCTCACTCATCCCTGAGTGGCATTACATGAGCAATAAACCCCAACCACCCCTTGGATATAAACCTTCACCGGCTCAATCCGACTGGAGCGCCGTAATTACCCACTAAACCCTCAGGCGCCAAAATTTGGCTATATGGTTACCACTCAGTGTAGTAAAATGGTTTCCTGGTAGTGATACTGATCCATTCATTTACACATCCATATACTTTTCTACAAGCTTCATTCATCATTATCTTCATATCATTTATCAAGGCTCCAACATGCTTCATGTGTTGGCCTTGGTCACCTAATACCAGTTCTCCAAGCTGCTCGATCTCTGCCTGCCTCCTTATTTAGTCCCTTATCCCCAAAGTCACACACTATGACCTCGTCCCAGGTCTCACATGGTCCACCTCTCACAAACCTACCCTTGATGCTCACACTTCTCACCTTCTGCACCTGTCATCCTCTATCTTCTTAACATGTCCAAACCATCTCAGTCTACCCCTCCTCATCACAACACCAATACATTCAAGTCTCATTCTTCCTCTCACCTCTTCAAATGTAATCCTAGCCCCCCAGGCCTCGCATTCATGAATTCACTACACATCCATCTAATTACTGTCATTTCTGTACATTTAAGCCTACAAATATCCTCTTCCTTTACTGCCCAGATATCACTGCCATACAACATTACATTCTTAAGACATGCTGCATACAAAGATGGAGGGAGAGCCCTCTCAATGTTAGGAGAAGCAATACCAACATAAAAACTTTACAGCATTCAACAGTTTTCAAGCCAATCTAAACTTGCATAAATCCTTCTGTAATTCTTCCTTCCTCAAAGTATCATATTCTTTTTTCAGATCCATGGTGCTGGAGAGGGACAATTTCACATGGTGGCACCAATTTAACCAGGCTACTTCACTGCCTAGTTCTGCAAATGTCCCTCAACTCCCTCTCTATCCCCCAAAAGGCAGATGGTAGACTGCAGAAGAGCAACTTCAATCTTCAGTCCACTGCCAGGTTCATATTCAGATGAGCCTGAGATCACTTCACAGTGTTCCACAAATATTAAGGTTGCTCAATATACTGTATATAAATCAAATAACAAACCACAATGCATACTCACCACATCAGGGTGGATGACATTCTCAATCTCTACCTCTTCTCCTTCATGACTAGGCACCAGAACGATTCCTTTGGCACTCTGTTGAAAAAGTATCACAATTACTGTGTGGTACTCCATGTGCTATTCAACGCTGTTTAATACAATAAATACAGATAACACAAGTGAATGGAATAAGTACTGTATGACAATTAAAGTTTAGTGCATTTCGTAGTATTTCCTCTTCCAGTTGGTGGGGGTGCCCATCATTCACTGAATAGATATAGTGCTGCCTATTCCTTCCTTCATGTCCAACATTCTCTTTCTGTATCAGTCCTCTTCTCTTCCTACTTCTCCCATCCTTACTGTCACTGTTTATTACTCTTCTTTCCACTTCAGATGACTACACTGAGTGATATGTCAAATGGTCTTCTGTAATTCAGGAAACCATTTACAACACTGAAAGGTAACCATATAGCCAAATAATTGGGTGACATGAAGCCTACTATGCTGCTCTTATAAACTGGGCAGAGATGAAAATGCAGCACCCACCGAGGAATCAAACCTCCAAAATAATCCCCACGCCTTGTTGAGGCAAAGCTGTCAATCGCATTGGGACACGAGTTCACTGAATGGAGCGACCCGGCAGGAGTGGCTACTTGCCTGCAACTGATGGGTCTGCTTGATCAGACAAACTGGAGGAACATAACAACTTTCAAATGTGCCAATTTTCTTTTTTTCATTACTTCCATTAACACCATGCCAATGTGTACTGCAGTCTTTGGATAAGGCAATAATATTTCAGTTTCGTTGTCTTTATTCATTCAGTAATGCCACATCTGCCCAACTAAAAATGCCCTACAAATGATAAGACACTTCCCCCTATAAAAAAGGTGGGTATCTTTTGGAAAAAAAATTTCAGAGAATTCAATTCTCTACTATACCAGCCAGTTCAGGTACAGTAGTTAAATATATGTTGTCATCTGTATCACAAAAACAGCCATCTATCATTTATATGGATCTATTCTAAAAATATTTACATGCTATAATTTAATGTTCAAACGTGTTAAAATACAACATACAGGGGGGGAACATTGGATGTAACAAGCTGTCGGCTTTTTTGGACCTCACTTTCCCAATTTTTTTTTTTTTTTTTATGCAAGGAAGAAGGAACCAAAGGCCACAGGCCTGCATACTGTTCCTTCCAAGAAAAAGCAAAAACAGTACAAAAGAGAGCCAAATTCAAGATCCGTTCAATTCGAGATGCCTGGAGACACTGCGTTTGAAAGACTGGAGATCATAGGAAGGAGAAAATACAGACAGAGGAAGACAGTTCCAGAGTTAACCAGTTGCATAAATGAAGGACTGGGAGTAACGGTTAACTCTTGCATTAGAGAGTTGGACAGAGAAGGGATGAGAGTTTGTTGCTAGACGGGTACTACGTGCCCGTCGTAGAGGTGGAGGGATGCAAGCAGACAGTTCAGAGGAACAGTGACCATTGAAGTAGCGATAGAAGAGAGATAAAGATGCAACAGTGCGGCGAAGAGACAAAGGCTGAAGGGAATCAGTAAGAGGAGGAGAGTTAATGAGACGAAAAGCCTTTGACTCCACCCTATTGAGAAGAGCTGCATGTGGGGAGCCTCCCCACACATGAAAGTTGTACTCCATACAAGGGCGAATAAAACCCGTGTACAAGGTCAACAACTGTGCAGGGGTAAAGAAAGTTTGGAATCGGCTTAGCACACCTAATCTCTTGGAAGCAGATTTCACAAGAGATGTAATATGTTCTTTCCAAGACAAATCCCGAGAGAATGAAACCCCAAGCATGTTCAAGGATGATGCAGGACATAACTGTTCATTATTAAACATTAGTGGGTAATCCTGAGGAAGATTTTGTCGGGTTGATAAGTGTAAGAACTGAGTTTTTGATGCATTAAAAATAACAAGATTATTTTTACCCCAATCAGAGATACGAGCCAAGTCAGACATTAGGTGTGCCATAGCCTCATCCCTTTTTTGTTGAAGTAACTGCTGAGATGGACGTTGCAGGAACCGAATGGAAAGGTGAAGGGTGGAATCATCAGCATATGAGTGGATAGGGTTAGATGTACAGCTTAGAAGGTCATTGATGAATAAAAGGAAGAGAGTAGGTGATAGGACAGA
>JAGKTI010004146.1:25150-52312 GCA_018397915.1 Birgus latro
AACAGTGTAAGCAGAAGGATTAGTTGTTAGGAAAAGGTCAAGTATGTTGGAACTCTCTCCAAGGCGGTCAGGGATACGGGTAGGGTGCTGTACAAGCTGCTCTAGGTCACTGAGGATAGAAAAGATGTAGGCTTGTTCACCAGGTGGATCAGTGAAAGGAGAGGAGAGCCAAAGGTGGTGGTGAACATTGAAATCTCCTAGAATGGAGATTTCAGAGAAAGGAGAAATGGATAGAATGTGTTCCATCGTAGAAGTAAGATAGTCAAAGAATTTTTGATAGTCAGTAGAATTAGGAGATAAGTAAACAGCACAGATATATTTAGTCAGAGAGTGACAGGAAAGCCGAAGCCAGAGAGTAGAGAATTCAGAAGAATCAAGTTCAGGAACACGAGAGCAAGATAGATCGTTGCGTACATATACGCAACAGCCACCTTTGGCTTTGAAACGAGAATAGAGAAAGTAGGAGGATACAGAAAAGGGTTTGCTGTCAGTTGCCTCAGACAGCTGAGACTCAGTGAGAAAGAGAAGGTGAGGTTTAGAGGAGAAGAGGTGGTGCTCGACAGCGTGAAAGTTAGAGGAAAGGCCACGAATGTTACAGAAATGAAGAAGGAGTGAGTCAGAAAGTGGTTCCAGGCAGCTCTTTGAGTCGTCACCGGGAGAGGGGCGGATGGTGGGTGCATTTATGGTCCCCCCCCCTGGGGACTCCGAGGCATGATTTCTGTACACCATTAAAGTGAGGATCTCCTGTACTTTACATAATAATACACTGCTCACCCAGCTCTACAAAGTAGTTCTCATCCAGCACTGAAGGTAATATTTTGGTGCATATTTGCTGAAATGCTGGAGACCTCTGGCAAGATGAGAAGGGAACATGTTATTGACCTTGTAAATACAATAGTAAACAACTGTGTAGTTCCCAGAGACTGGGGATCCAGCTGCATCATGAGCTGCTATAAGGGTGAGGGTGACACCTCTGTCCAACAAAATTACAGAGGTTTGAAGCTGATAGATCACATAACAAAAGTGATAGAAAGTATAGTAGACTTAATAACAAGAGAAAGAATAGACACTGATGTGATTGCAGTTCAGTTTCATGCCTGGTAAGGACACCATACATGTTAGACAACTGCAAAAGTACTACGTACATTATAAGAGATTGTACTGAGTTCGTAAGAACAAGCAAAAATCTTTCGACACAAGTCCTAGGAGAGAAGCAGTAAGAAAGGCCACAATGAGCAATTTGGGAGTTGACCAATGGACTGATGTGGTTATGGCAATCTATGCAAATGTTAGAAGTAGCATTAGATGTCTTTGTTGCTGCTTCACTTGTCATGCCTGAGCATTACAGTAAAAGGATGTGTTACAGACCTGTTTTCCGAGTACTGTACCAGTACCAGTAATCTATTAAAGAAGGCTCAGTCTTTGTTAAATAAGGCAGCAAGGTTATCTTTGGTCCATCTCCGTGAATCTAGACTACCATGTTTCTAAGTTGTAATACTTGTCATTCAAAGCTAGGATAAAGTTTAAATTATGCCTTACGACTTGCAAGATTTTTATGTTTGGTGAACTGAGGTATTTTGCTGAATTTCAAATATTTTTATTGACATGCCAAGATGTGATGTTGCATGTGATATTTTGCATCCTGAGAAGCCAGGAGCCATTCATTAGTCATCTTCCTTTGGTCAGTTTCCTATGTGGCACCCAGGTTTTATAGATTGCCTTTATCCATGAGACAGCTATGTCCACTGAAACTTTTAAGAGGCAACTCAAAGCTCTTCTCCTTCAGAGAAGCTACGAACTTGAGAGAAGTGCTGTGATGGATGATTACCGGGTCTCAGTGCTACCACTTGTATATTAGTTGTACTGTATATGAATCATGAAACAATGCTTGTAACTGAAAAGGTGTATACATGCTTTAAGTGCATGTGAATCCTTTGATAGAAATGGCACTTCTGAGAAAAAAAATATCAGATTATTATTAATATTACAGTAATCCCTCAATTATCCAACGCAACAGAGCCAATGGCATGTCTGGACAGTGAATCCATCTGGATAATGGACTTCTCCCCTGGCCCCTCTTTGTACACATCCTAACTTTGAAAGTCACTGTAAATGGCCACTACAGTAAATAGTAATATACTTATTCCTGGTGTTTTACACTATCTGGTCAAGCAGACCTATAAACCACAGCCAAGCAATTACCAGGGTCAAGCAGACTCATCAACCACAGACAAGCAATCACCACTGCAGGGCCATACCCAGCAATGACATGAAAAAAATAGCCCTGCTGGGTGAAACTATTCACTCAGCCATAATTTCCACCCGTACAAAAGCATTTTGTCCGGATAAAATGGAAAAATGTATGAATGATGATTTCAAACAGCCAGATCACAATCTGGATAATGGATTGTTTAGATAATGGACGACTGGATAATCAAGGGATTATTTTTATTATTAAGTGTTGTGACTGTGAGTACTGAGACAGAAGACACTTCTTCACAGCACACTTGTTTAACCTGAGGAATCCCATCGATGTATGGGTAAGTCGCAACGTTTTGTCACAGCTACACCCATCGACGTACAGGTACGTCACGTAATTGCAAGGGTCACAATTTGCGCAATTTTCGAGTTTCATGGGTGATTTTTGGTAGGCATATGAGGGAGACCTTCCTCTACCTGCTGTCAAGTGGGGATACTGCCTAGCCCCACCTAACCCCCCCCTCCCCACACACTGGGCAATTCACCTGTTAGCAGTAACCTGGCCAGTAAAGGTATGTTGCCCCACGGTCCCTCCAATGACAAAATTCACGGTGAAAGTGATTCCTGAGGTGGAGGACAAAGAAATAAAGAAGCTAGAGCAAGAAACAAAAAGAAGTGATGAGGTGGTAATGTCATAAAGGAAGGTGCCATATGTGGATGTGTTTGGTGACTCAACTATGCTTCTATTGCCAATATAAATGTGTGAAAACCAATATAGTCTTGTACTACACATAAATTCGTACCAAATACATAAATAAATACATAATTTAAAGTGGCTTGAATTAGTTAACCCTTCCATAGTTCATTTTCTTTAGCCAGGTACCCTGAGAAAGAGGGAAAACATAAGGCTTACTCATCACCTGTAGCACCATTTATAGCCTCAGGAAGGCGATTTCTCTATGAATTTTCGATGTTTTTCACCAAAAGCGAAGGTTTGAACCAAAAAAAAAAAAATCCGAAAATGCTCGGGACTGGGGGGTACTGAAGGTCAGAAATCGGTCGGGACATGACAGGTTAAAGAATGAACTTTACACAAGGTGTGTGTAGCATAGTGAAATGAGGTTATGTGGTTTGAATCATGGCATGGTCCCACCTTTATGACTCAGATTGTGGTTTGAAACACTAAAGAAACACTTAATCCTTGTGAAGCATTCATCCTACATAAAATAGTCACATTCTGGGCTAGATAAAGTTCAGCAAGACTGGTGGAATGAATCACAAAAATTATATATTAACACCTGTTCATAATATATAATAATATGATAACCCTCACTATAAGGAACTCCATTATAGCAAACATCAGATTTAATAGACACTACAAACACCAAACTCTTGTCGGATATAACGAACAATGGGGCGCAATGGGACACGATACATGTGTTTCCAACCCTTTTTGCTCTAACCAGGCCTGAAATTGCCCTCTCCCTGTCATGACTGCCGAGTAGTAATAACTGATTATAGTACAGTCATCTTGTCTAAAATATGCCTTCGCAAAGTGCGTCTCATCTAATGTGCGATGGGGGCCTGACAATAATTAATTATTTAGAAAGTGCATTTGCTACTTGCAATGTGTGACGGGCATGAAATATTGAAACAAATACGGTATTGTCTCACAACTCGCGAGCATAATTTGTAGCACACAATAGTTTTTTTTTTTATTTTTTTTAATGCAACGAAGAAGGAACCAAAGGTCATGGGCCTCAAACTGTTCCTTCCAAGAAAAAACAAAGAAAATATAAATGAGGGCCAAACTCAATATCCGTTCATTTCGAGATGCCTGGACACACTGCGTTTGAAAGACTGGAGATTGTAGGAAGTAGGAAATACTGATAGAGGAAGACAATTCCAGAGCTGACCAGTTGCATACATGAAAGATTGGGAGTAACGGTTAACTCCTGCATTAGAGAGTTGGACAGAAAAGGGATGAGAGTTTGTTGCTAGACGGGTACTATGTGCCCGTCATAGAGGTGGAGGGATGCAAGCAAACGGTTCAGAGGAACAGTGGCCATTGAAAAAGCGATAGAAAAGAGATAAAGATGCAACAGTGCGGCGAAGAGACAGAGATTGAAGGAAGCCAGTAAGAGGAGGAGAGTTAATGAGACAAAAAGCCTTAGACTCCACCCTATTGAGAAGAGCTGTATGTGGGGAGCCTCCCCACACATGAGAGTTGTACTCTAAACAGGGGTGAATAAAACCCGTATGGGTATGGGTGGGGCTTGTGAGTATGTGTGGTGGGGTGCGGCTGGTGTGTGAGTGAGTGGTGGCCACAGCAGCAGGATGGTGATGTAATGTCCGTAGTGTCTGACCTGGACTACGAGAGTTTCCTGGAGAAGCAACAGGCAGCACCTAACCTAGTGCAAACTGAGATGTGCATTCCATAAAACTGGCCACACAATACTGTGCTTTAAGAGCATCCGTTAATCTGTGGCGCAATCGTCACCAGGGTTGCCATTTGATATTTTTCATTACCATATGTGGAGCAATTTGGTAATGAAAAATTCGATCGGTAATGATTCAGAATGATTCATTACCAAAAGGATTTTTCACATGTATGAGTGAACCAAGGATGGAGATGGTGGATTATCTTTTTTTATTTATTTTAATGCAAGAAAGAACCAAAGGCTAAGAGCCCACAGACTTTCTTCCAAGAAAAAAAACAAAAACAATACAAAAGAGAGCCAAAACCCCTCCAGTAGTGATGTGAGTGATTGTGAGGCACGGGATGAGGCCCGTGCAGAACAGCTGTGAGCATTTTGATTCAGCTTCCTTGTTATGGCCTCGGGTGCTACAACAACAACTCGTACTGTCTATCCTCTGTACAATGCTGGTAAGGTCTTGAATTTTCATAATAAATATACAGCATTACTCTTGCATGTTTCTATTGTAAATTTTCCTTTTGCATTTTAGTTGGGGATAGGTATTGGTGAATCAATATATGAAAATTCAGGATGTGTCGCCCATAAAGCCATTTTAACGAGGGATCCTATGCTTCGTAAAGTGCGAATTTATAAAGTGCGATGGGCTGTGTTGCCCATATTCATGCACTTTACGTGAGATGATTGTATCATAATACTATACTAGTCATAAAGAAGTGCAATGACAAGGATGTCAATTAAGCTGCAAAGATCAAACTTATGGCCAATGTTAGTGTAAAATTGGTAACATTTACATTTTTAGTACTAGTATATGCTACTGTAATCATTTATTTTCAAACATATGCTTGAAATCCCACCTCAGAGGGGAACCCTTGGATATAATGGGCTATTAGCTTTAACAGACTTACCTTCCCCCCCAATTAATCTGTTATAATGAGGGTCTACTGTGCTCTACATAATAATACTGTACTTGTTCACACAGCTCTTCTAAGTGGTTCTCACACAACACTTGAAGGTAATAAAGTATTTTGTATTTTGTAGTACAGCGATCTGGTTAGCCCACATAACTGTTACTACGCCTAGTGTATGAAAACAAAATTGCAATAATGAAAGCAGAGAACCTATGGGAATTATCCTAACTGGTACTGGACATCCCACTTATAAACCCAAATTTTCCCTTTTATAACAATTTAGACCCACAACTTACATACACAGTGTTATGGTAAGTATCAGAAACACACATAGGCATGGTTAGGTTAGAAAATGATGAAAAGGGCACAGTACGGAAGAAATACATACCGTATAGAGACCTGACATGGACCTGAGGCAAGGGTTTCTGAGACTAGGGAGTAAAGAATTAGTGGTCTCCACCACCTAGGATTAACTCCACAAGTAAGCCCTCATCTTTGAATCCCTCAAAACCCTCAGAAACCACAGATTTTCACTATCATTGTCAGCAGAAGCCAGCTCAGGTGTGTGATAATGGAATTTTTTAGCCAAAATATATCCAGTAATGGCAGGAGTGGAGATTTTCATCTAACAGTGGTAGCAAAAACTGCTATAACCAAGAGTGTGATAACCAAGGGATCATTGTACTATTACAAATCCACGGCTAATAATTAATACTGTACTGTGAACAGAAATAAAATATTTTCTCCCGAGTAATAACTTTAATACAAATACAAATTAGTGCTGATAATTATAAATGAATATAGCAACTTTATGTAACTCATGTATTTTCCTCATTGGCACTTTTGTGTGGGAGGTTCCCATTCAAGCATAGCAACTTCGCAAAGTCATCACCTGAGCAGAATTTCCAATACCTGGTGTTTACTGGTGTAATGATCATATTCTGACTCAGTGTGCATTATACCATATCATGTACAAAATACACATTTTTATTTCAACACTTTAAACAGTTTATGAGGAGAGGCTGCTTAACTATAATGGGGCAGAGTTGTAAAACAACCACAATGAAAGTGGCTGTGCCTTATTAATGATTCTGATAACTTCTGAATTTATTCAAAACCTATCAATGATTGCTTGGACACAATGATGAAATTTGGGGAATTAGTTTTCTGAAAAAGTGTCTTGTGTTCTACAGTATAGGAATCTCTCTCCCTCACCTTTTTCTTTTTCTCTACATCTTGTACAGACTCTGGCAACTCTGGCAAATTCCTATCTTTTATCATTCATCTACCTAGTATTTGGCTCCTTCCATCACATGCCCGTAGCACAATACCTCCCCATACCATAGCCTCCCTATACAGTCCCTTATCTCTGAGGTCACACTCACTGACCTGAGATGAGCTCACTGAGTGTGACCTCAGGGATAAAGGACTGAAGTGGGAGGTTGCCAGAGATCAAGCAGCATGGAGAGCCACCATTAAGTGACCAAGGCCACAGCATGCAAGCATGTTGAAGCCTTTAAAAATGAAACAAAACTATGATACCTGCTCCCCAGTACTCACCTCCATGGGCTCTCTCTCCTCCCCTCTCAGCAGTTTCAGAACATTTGTTGGATGTGAAGGAGGATGGGGTGGAGCAGCATCTAGGACCACTCCAACACACTCCCTCACCTCTCCCCATCCCAACTCACTCCCTGTATCACCACCCTTTATCACTGCTAACAGAAGCTCTTCCAATCTAGCAAGGTAAAAACAATTATTATTACCAGCAGTGCAGAAGTACAGTATTAACATTACTAAAAATGATTATCATTATTGTTATGATACAATTTTACCAATTTTAAAATACTTCTATTGTGGCCAGAACTGTTCACTCTGAAAGCACATTTTACCTCCCACTGTGCTTCTCAACCTGTCACATATATATTATTGACTTGAAAGCCTACAAACTTTCCTTACTGCACTGAGGGTGGAAAAAAAAAGTGAGGGTAAAAAACAAATACAATATAACACAAAGTTCTTGGAAATATAATGAACTGCAGTCTGAGCACTCTGAAAGAGCAAATACTTACGGAAAATGACTGCATGATATTCTGAACCCTGATCTGTATAATTTTTTGAAACATCAATTACTATGCAAGTATCTAATAGCAGCTGGATAACTGAACTAACACGCACGCACGCACGCATGTGTGAGCACGCATGTGCACACACACACACACACACACACACACACTAACCTCCGCCAGTCTATATGTGCACAGGCAGGGCAGGATGAACGAGGAGGGGCAGAGAGTCCACACTGTACCTTGACCTCCCGCAAAGGCACACAGGGGCCCCTACTTACTGCATCCTGGAGTATGGAAAGTCATAAATCATTGCAATAAAGCTTAGCTGCATCAATACTGTAAAATTCCTCATTAAGTTACATACTGTAATGTGCAGTGGATCCTTATTACCCACATTTTTTTATCTATAATTCATCTTCTCAGCAGGAGACATCTTATATACAGTACCACCCTCATCAAATCACTGGCAATAATTTTTCATCCACAGGAATGTCAAATTTCAGTTAGACACCATGAGGCACTTTGATTATGTTCATTTTCATAACTTAGACCAATCAGTGTGTGGCAGGTTATTTTCTCACTATCCTGCAACAACAGGTCACTACATCACAGAGGTTACAACAATTTCCATCCCTAAGTATTATCCTAAGCACTCACCTAACAACCAATAATGGATGGATGACACTTGAGCAAGTGGCACCAGCTACCTTGATCACAGCCCAAGGCTAGGCAAAGGGAGTTCAATAAATGTAAGGGTTAACTAGCCTACTCCGACTGTTGGCATTACATGTTAAAAAGAAAACTCCAGTCACCTCTTTAGGATCAAACCTAAGCATGACCATCACTGTGACTAGGTGCATTCGAACAACTACACTATCTGTACCACGCAAATAACAAACACAATTATCTTGCCACCCAAGGAAATCTTATGCTATCGATCAATGCACATGCTAAGTAGCAGCTATTGGCAGCTGTGTTTGCAGTGTTCATGCTGCCAGCCTGGCACAGCAGTATCTGTTACAGCATTCTGGAGCAAATTTAAGATCAAGCATGATGTCAAAACCCCTTCACTTGCTTTCATTTTGTTTTCGTTTTTGAAGGCTCCAACATGCTTGCATGTGTCGGCCTTGGTCACCTAATGGCAGCTCTCCACGCTACTCAGTCTCTGGCAGCTTCCCAATTTGGTCCTTTAACCCCGAGGTCACACTCAATGACCTCGTTCCAGTTCTTTTTCGGTCTACCTCTCACTACCCTACCCCCAAAATTGACACTTCTCACTTTCTGCACCCAATTATCATCCCCCATCCTCTCCACATGCCCAAACCATCTTAACCTACCTCTCCCCACCACAACACCAATACACTCCATTCCCATCCTACCTCTCAACTCTTCCAATGTAAACCTAGCCCCCCCAGGCCTCACACTCAAGGACACACGCACATCCACGTAATCACTCCCATTTCTGTACATTTAAGCCTGCGAATATCTTCCTCCTATACAATGATGAATTTTTCATACTATTCTTCCTACCTCTAACCAATTATATTTAGATTTGGAGAGCAACCCACTACTGACAAGATCAATGGAGGCTATATACAAGCCTTCCAGTCCAAACATCCACTTCTATTCTGTGTAAAACTGACTTCATGACAAAAATGAAAAGTAAGTCATTGAATTAAAGGTGTTAGCTGAACAAGTAATAAAAATCTTATTGGCAAGGTGGGTTCACATGTCTTTTCACCTACAATAGTTGATCACTGCATCCATTACTGCTTTCTGTGTAGCCTAAGTTTACTTGAATACTTAAGTTGGTGTCAAAATGTGTCATCAAGGTATGACTGAATAGATATACTGGTACAGTACAGCCCATTTTACATAGTGTTCTGTTGGTTGATCTTAACATCTGTGACTTGCACTGCAATGACGATTCTGATAACAATGATCTGACCACAGACGTGCTTCGCAAGTACCTGTGGGACAAAGCTATTCTGTCAACTGCTAGGATACAAATGTAATGTAGCCTTACTGCATAAACAGCCACACATTTCTGAGCATGGAAAGGAACTTCTCATTACTTGCTGAATATGCACTTCTGTCAAAGGCACGCATGTTAAAAGGGAACTTATTATTCAGTAGAGTACAGGCAATCCCCTTAGTATCCAAATGACCACCATCTGAATTTTCGCTTATCAGAATTGCAATTTTTTTGCACCGTGCCTCAATGCTCAAATCAGTATTCTCACTTATCTGAATCTCAACACAATTTCAATATGAAAATGATCCATTCAGCAGTAAATGACTCTTCAAGCAGTGCAGAGTTACTTATACAAAATCACAAATACTGATAAGCCCACTTTCAAACCTGCTAAAATCTCCTGAAGATCACTACTCTACCACAGGTAGGAATTTAGATTTAATGCTGGATAAATGCTGTGTTACTGTACATTCTGTGGCATCTGTTGCTTCTATAATGTATTGTGCAGTTTTGCGTTCTCATTGTATGACTTACGATGCAGGTACTGCGCTGTTGTAAGTGTGAAGTGAGTACAGTATAACTTGATATGTACTTTGTGGGATGACATCACCAAAGAGTAAACCTCTAATGGCCACTCGTTATAACCCTACATAACCCATGTTATAACCACCATGGAATCTTTAAAAAAAATCACTATCTAAACTAACATTACTTAACCTAACCCCTTCATATACCTGGGTTGCCTGAATTGTGATCTACTGTCTTCAGTGCCACAGCTACACTGTAGAGGCAATAAAGTAACACAATCCAGCAAACTCTCAATCATCCGTCGTAATTCAGCCACACCCTACGTCAAATAATGTGAAACGCCAGATATTGCATAGTATCCCCCAACCATGGCTCAACATATGGCATCGTGCCGGATATTATGTTACTAACCGTCTCAACTCTTTATCCTAAAAACTTTCCCATGAGTAAAAGATGAAAACTAAGCATAAAATACACTACAGCAATGATACAGTACAGTAATACTGTACAGTTATACAGTGCTGGTTGGCTACTGCTTGGAAGCCGGTTGATACGCCTTGACGCCGGATGCTGCATTTAACCGCCAGTTACATCCCAATTTGGTGCCAGATATTGCATAATTTCACAGAATATTGCCTTAGTGGAGCAAAGCCAGCAGCACCAGCTATTGCGCTGGGCCAGATATTGTGACAACGGATAATTAGGAGTTTACTGTAACACACTGTGTACAATACAGCACACGGTATACAGTACTATTCACAAACAACTGTGGAGAAATTCTGGTCAAACATAAATCATCAGTTGCATAACTATTGTACAGTATAGTAGACAAGGATACTCATAATGTTTAGTATGTTTAGTATACAGTACTGGTCACATTCCAAGTATGCAAAGAAATTTTACCTCTGCGTTCACAGTCTGGCAACAGTTGTCACGTATTCGATGTGGCCTTCCCTTGGGTTTGGGTGGGGGTGCACGGGGGGAAGTAGGAAGGCTCACATCTGGCCCATACTCCTCCTCTTCACCCTCCTCTTCATCTCCTTCTTCTCCTTCTGTCCAAACATCACCCATCACAGGTTCATTTTCAGTGTATTCCTGTTTAACCAAAGATGGAAGTGGCTGTTTGCGACGGTGAGGAAAAGACCGCTCTAGTCCACGAGAAGGTAGATCTAAGTCTTCATCATCAATGTCGTCTGGTTCAGCCTTTATAAGTGGAGCTCTAAAGATAGGGAAAAAGGAAGATATAACTGTTACATACATCAATACAGCTATTAAAAATAAATTATATTCCATATTGTGACAGTGATAAAAAAAATAAAAAAAATCTGCTACAAGCCGAGTTAAGAGATACTTTTATCATCAACACCATCATCCAGATCTCTTTTTCCACCTAAGGAAGAAAAAAAAAAAATGCCTCATCTGACGACAATATTTTCTTTTCATTTCATAAACGATTTTATTCAGATTAGGAAAAGCCTATTGCACTGAAGGGATGAAAGGCTATACCTAACCCTTCCAGTTCAAAGTCTCTCCTAATATGAATAAAATCATTTATGTTCCAAAAACAATTTGGAAAACTACACCACTGGACTGAAGGAGTTACATGGGCCAAGCTCTCATTCACTCACCATTCAAGCATCTGGAATCCAGACTCCACCTAACAAGCTTAAACATCCACACTTATGTGCTTCATATTACCTATCAGTCAAAGTCAATAAAATAATTACTACAGCACCAAGAAAAACTGGAGCCATATCCTTGCCATATATTCCTCCATTTGAACTTCCTCCACTCAGCTTGATTCACTGTCAGTTCCTAAGCCTCATCAACATCCACATCAAACTTTTTCACACACTAATTTACCATATATATCTATCATCATCTTGGTGTACCATGTCTTCTCCTACCTCCGAACAAACTCAGATATACTGGTACCCTTTTCACCACCCCATTCACATGCACTCCCCACCTGACCATACCTACGTCTACACACACTTTCTTCAACTTTGGTGTCCCACAGTCTTCATTATTCTACAGCTTTCACAAACCATATTATTTCTTATCCTAGCTACTCTCCACACTCCATGCACATTCCTGAATAATCCCTTTTCCACTGTCCTTACTCCTGACCTTTCATTTTCATACCATACCATGAACCATGACAGTATTGTGATCCCCACTCCCATGCATAGAAGTGAAGCTTGGACCCAATTAGATCACAAGAGTGAGAGCAGTGTAAGTAAGTTTTTTGAGAAAAGCATGTGGTGTCTTATGGAGTGACAGACAAACAAATAAGGAAGTAAAGAGGCACTGTGGTGTTGATGTGGATGAGAGTGAAAGTGTTAAGTGAAATATTCTGAGATGGTTTAGCCAAGTGGTGAGGATGGAGATTGAGAAACTGACTCAAGGAGTATAAGTGACTGAGGTGGAGGGGAAGATCAAGGATGAGATGGAAGGAAGGAGTGGAGAGATATATGAGGGAGGGGGGAGTGAGCTGGATGAAGGGCAGCCAAAAGGCAGAGGACAGAGGAACACTGAGGCAATTTATCTGTGGCCACCCCTTACAGGATTATGGCACCTGGCAATAGATAGATATACCAAAATCTTGCACCAGTATGTTAATGCAGATGCAAAAACTCTTACATGCAAAGCTCTGGGAGCCCCCATTATCAATTTTCATTATAAATGCCATTGAATTTTAAGTAAAACAAATCTCTTATTATTCATTTTTATACAGCTGTCTTTACAAAGCCTTTCAACTGTACCAGTGTATGAGTAGCCATGGCAATATGTTGACAAAGATAATGAAAACATCACACTGTATTACACAGTTTCAAAAAAACATGAAATACAAGACCCTTGTATATCAAAGGAAAAGTACCATACCCATTCAGTTTCCATCAGACACAGTCAGGCCACGGTATATGTCAGTTTGTTATAAGTCAATAGAACGATGAACTAAAAGTTTACCCACTTTCTCAATAACGATCGCAAAATTTGCTTGTATAATAACTGTGCTGGCCACTTATGGTATTCATACACGAAGCCTCCCATGCAAACCTTGGACAAATCCGGTGCTGAACCTCCTTCACTTATCACCTCTGACTTCAACATGGGTGACATCAAAATTTCTTCAACTGATATATTTTCTGCCATCACTGGCCTCAATACTAACAAAGCATATGGGCCTGATGGGGTCTCTCCTGTTATCCTCATGAACTGTGCTTCTGTGCTTAACCCCTGCCTAGGTAAACCCTTTTGCCTTTGTCTGTCAACCTGTACCTTTCCTTCTTGCTGGAAGTTTGCTCTCATTCAGCCAGTCCCAAAGAAGGGTGACCATTCCCAACCTTCCAACTATCGTCCAATTGCTTTAACATCCTGTGCCTCAAAAGTTTTTGAATCAGTTCTTAACAGAAAAATTTTAAAGCATCTTTCCTGTCACAACCTTCTTTCTGATCGTCAGTATGGGTTCCGTCAGGGACACTCCACTGGCGATCTTCTCACCTGCCTTTCAGACTCCTGGTCATCCTCCTTTCGGGACTTTGGCGAAAGCTTTGCCATTGCACTTGACATCTCAAAGGCTTTCGATCGAGTCTGGCATAAATCTTTGATTTCCAAACTGCCCTCCTACGGTTTCTATCCTTCTATCTGTGCCTTCATCTCTAGCTTCCTTTCTGGTCATTCTATAGCTGCTGTTGTAAACGGCCATCGTTCTTCTCCTAGACCTATTAACAGTGGTGTTCCTCAGGGCTCTGTCCTATCACCAACTCTCTTTCTTTTATTCATCAATGACCTTCTAAGCTGTACATCTAACCCTATCCACTCATATGCTGATGATTCCACCCTTCACCTTTCCATTCGGTTCCCGCAACGCCCATCTCAGCAGTTACTTCAGCAAACAAGGGATGAGGCTATGGCACACCTAATGTCTGACTTGGCTCATATCTCTGATTGGGGTAAAAATAATCTTGGTATTTTTAATGCATCAAAAACTCAGTTCTTACACTTATCAACCCGACAAAATCTTCCTCAGGAATACCCACTAATGTTTAATAATGTCCAGCTCAGTCCTGCATCATCCTTGAACATGGTAGGGGTTTCATTCTCTTGGGATTTGTCTTGGAAAGAACATATTACATCTCTTGTGAAATCTGCTTCCAAGAGATTACGTGTGCTGGGCTGACTCCGAACTTTCTTTACCCCTGCACAGATGTTGACCTTGTACACGGGTTTTATTCGCCCGTGTATGGAGTACAACTCTCATGTGTGGGGAGGCTACCCACATGCAGTTCTTCTCAATAGGGTGGAGTCAAAGGCTTTTCGTCTCATTAACTCTCCTCCTCTTACTGATTCCCTTCAACCTTTGTCTCTTCGCTGCACTGTTGCTTCTTTATCTCTCTTCTATCGCTACTTCAATGGTCACTGTTCCTCTGAACTGTCTGCTTGCATCCCTCCACCTCTACGACGGGCACGTAGTACCCGTCCAGCAACAAACTCTCATCCCTTTTCTGTCTAACTCTCTAATTCAAGAGTTAACCGTTACTCCCAGTCCTTCATTTATGCAACTGGTCAACTCTGGAACTGTCTTCCTCTGTCTGTATTCCCTACTTCCTATGATCTCCAATCTTTCAAACGCAGTGTGTCCAGGCATCTCGAATTGAATGGATCTTGAATTTGACTCTCTTTGGAATTGTTTTTACTTTTTCTTGGAAGGAACAGTATGCGGGCCCTGGCCTTTGGTTCCTTCTTCCTTGCATAAAAAAAAAAAACTCTCATCCCTTTTCTGTCCAACTCTCTAATGCAAGAGTTAACCGTTACTCCCAGTCCTTCATTTATGCAACAAGTCAACTTTGGAACTGTCTCCCTCTATCTGTACAGTAAGGTCCCGGGTTACGTTGGTATCGACTTACGTCAATTCGAGGTTACGACAGTCGGTTCGCGAGAGGAAATTTTAAAATATAAGAAAATAAAGAAAAAATACATAAAGCTCGGTTTTTAAAGTGTTGCTGTTTACCACAAGATGTCTCTGGTGTTTTCCCGCCTCACGCTTGACTACCAACAAACCAACAATCGCTCTCAGTCTCGCTGCTACTACCACCTGTAATTTTCTTGTGTTTGTTTTTCGCCTGATTCCACGATGCCTAAGAGACAGCTTCCTAGTGACCATAATGACTCCAAGAAACGAAAGACCATCACATTACGTGAAAAAGTTGATATTATTAAGTGTAATGAGAAAGGAGAAAAAGCATCAGTGATCGGGCGTGCGCTGGGGATGAGCCGTACTACGGTAGCTACCATCATCAAAGACAAGGAACGTATCTTGACACGTTAAAGGTGCAACTCCTATGCAATCAACTGTGATTACCAAGCAAAGATCGGGACTGTTGATTGAGATGGAACGTATGCTAATGCTGTGGATTGAGGACAATAATCAACGGTGCATGCCTCTGAGTGAACAGTTAATCTGTGAGAAAGGACGCACACTCTACCAAGACCTCAAGAAAAAAAGTGAGGAAAGTGAGAATAACGAGACATTTGTGGCATCAAAAGGTTGGTTTACTCGATTCAGGGCTCGAGCAAACCACAACCTCACCACCAGCTTCAACCTCATCCTCATCTTCAACTCCTGACACCCCATCTTCAGCCCCAGACTTCCCTGCTTCAGCCTCGGACTCCCCTGCTTCAGCCCTGGCAGTGCCTTCCACATTGCAACCCCAGTAACGAATCAAGTTGATGTTGTCAGAAGGTATGTGTTAGTGACATACAGTATGCATCTTTATTACAGTACCATACAGTAATCGGTCATTTTATCAATGAAATAATTTTGTCCGAGTGAGGAAAAAAAGCAAGCAAACTTGATGTTAGAAATGCTTACATTATCGTGCTGGTAATGATGTTGGTATTTCATATTTTACGGCAGTATTTTACAGTAAACTTTATTGTATGATGAAGTATGAAAAGTGTTTGAATTTAGGAATGTGTGTTGGCAGTGTGCACATGTGTAAGGACGGGAGAGTGAGGGAGCGGCAGCCTGACTCAGTTGTGGATGAGGCAGGTGCGGCATAACTCGGCTGCCATGACAATGAGAAGTGCCATTACTGCAGCGAGTGAGCTACTGTGACGAACACTCATAGCAAGTACAACTTATATTTTATTCAATAAATATCATCAGTTCAAAAGACTGTGTTTCTTATACAAACCTGTTATATGATTATTACATGTATAGTATGCGATGTATGGTTAAAAAATCTGTAAAACTCGAGTTACGTTCAAAATCGGCTTACGTCATGTCTCAGGAACGGAACTCTGACGTAACCCGGGACCTTACTGTATTTCCTGCTTCCTATGATCGCCAGTCTTTCAAAAGCAGTGTGTCCAGGCATCTCAAAATGAATGGATCTTGAATATGGCTCTCTGTCTCTTTTTTTTTTCCCCCCTTTAAAGGAACGGTTTGTGGGCTCCTGGCCTTTGGTTCCTTCTTCCTTACATTTAAAAAAAAAAAAAAAAATCTCAATCCATTTCTGTTCAACTCTCTGATGCTCCTAGTTTGTCAAGTATGCAACAGACCAACTCTGGAACTGTCTTATTCCGTCTGTGACCTCTACTCTATTATACGAAGTGTATCCAGGAATCTCAAAATGATCGTATCTTGAATTTGGATACCTATTGCCTTTTTTTTTTTTTCTTGGAGGGAACAGTTTGCACAGTTTGCAGGGTTCTAGCCTTTGGTTCCTTCTTCCTTTTTTTTCCCCTAAATAACAGAACAGAGGAAGGAAAAATAAATGAATTAAAAAATAATCCATACACCAAATTACTGTGTCCTACATTCATTAAAAATCTGTAACAGTTGAAAAATAATCCATACACCAAATTACTGTGTCCTCCGTTCATTAAAAATCTGTAACAGTCGAACAGCTGTGGGTTGAAGTCTGCAGAGAAACAACTCTGGGGAAGCAAGTTCCAAATAGATGCAGTTTGGGGAATGAAAGATTCCTTGCATTAGAAGTACAGTAAAACCTCGATATAACGGACTTCAGTAGACCGGAATTCGCTTTTATCGGACTCGAGGAGCTACCGGACTAAACTCCTATATATCGGAAAAAGTCCGATATAGCCAGAAAGCAGTCCGGACTGCCTGACAACTTCAGCTATGTTCACCACAATAAGACAAGTAAAAGACATGTTTTTCAGTGCACAGCACAGTATTATTATACCATTTGATTGATGTAGTGAAGGTATAACACAGTACAATACTGCAATGGTGGTGAAAACTACCGATGCAATCCGGACTAATGTCTGATATATCGGAAAAAGTCCAGATTAGCAGGGGTAAGTCCGGACGTCGCTTTTATCGGAAAATCGCATATTTCGGACTGGCCTGAGCCCCAATTAGTCCGTTATAGTGAGGTCTTACTGTACTGTATAAAAATAAAAAAATAAAAAAAATAAAAATAGAAATAAGTGATCCTTGAATAAAGTTACATATTCTAGCAGAGACCTTAATAAAACATTCTGCCCAATCTCCATGACAATATACAGATGCTCAGTATGTATTAGCATGTACTGATATCAACAGAACTCTGCACTAGTCTGCAAAGCTCTAGCTCACTATTAGCAACAACAAAGCATTCTTTTTTTCCTGTCTTTTTCTTTTTTAATGTATGGAAGAAGGACGCAAAGGTCAGAACCCTGTAAACATCATATCTGAGATACGCCACCCTTCAACTCATCACCCTGGCACACTAATCCGTCAACTTTTCAAATACCAGTGCACACACAAAATCACTTTTCCCCCCACATGACACTACGACAGAAATACAATCAATTAAAATAAGCACTGGTAACAAATCACACACAACAATCGCCAACATATACGTTCCCTCCCAATCATCCCCCACAGTACCACACAATTACTCTCCACAAATACACCAAATCACTAACATACCCAACATCATCCTGGGTGGTGATTTCAACGACAAGGCGTAGGCCTGGTATGTCTGGCACTATAAACCCAGACAGACCATCTGTTCATACTCAATCATCCGAATCATCATACCCATATCCCACACCAAGCCCTCTTCCTCCCATCAGCCCCAGACATCACCTTCTGTTCCCCAAACCTCGCCCCCACAACTTCCTGGAGAGTTCGGAGCCCTTGGCTCTGACCACCTCCCGATCATCATCACTACCAAAACCAGAATCATCCCAGCTGGCCACAGACACACATACACTAATTATAAGAGAGCAAACTGGGAGGCCTTCACATCTGAAACAAAACAACACTTTGAACCAATAAACAGTACATCCATCACAAACATCAACACCGCTGTGCACACTTTCAATTCAATTATACAAAACGCAGACAAAAGACACATCTCTAGAGGCAACAGAAAAAGACACAACCTCAATTTCACACCAGAAATACAAGACCTCATCAGACAACGGGACACATTACGACACTCCCAAACACCACATACACATGACACCATACAACAAATACAAGATTTCAACACTCAAATAAACAATAAAATATCAGAACAGCAAACACTAATTTGGAATAATTATCTCCAAACACTTGATCACAAAACAAACACCAGCAAACTCTACAAAACACGAAACAGCATCACACTCTCCAACAACAACAGTACACAATCACATGCTGCCATCACAATAACAGACGCCATACCTTCAAACAAACAACAAGCAAACACTCTCATCAATCACTTTTCACATGTCAGCCATCTAAACCCCCATCGTGACGACCGACGTATCATCCGACATAAAAGACAGTTCTCCACAGACTCAAACTTCGCACCTTTCACTTACAACCAGACGAAGCACATCAGCAACCTCAAGCACTTATCTGCCTGTGGACCAGACAACATAAGCAACATACTGTACACCTTAAACACCTTGGACCACAAGGCATACAAGCACTCACCAACATATCAAACTACAGCTACTCACACAACATAATACCCAACATCTGGAAGCATGGCATTATCATCACTATCCCCAAACCCAACAAAGACCCCACATTACCTTCCCCACACTGCCCCATCACACTCCTCTGCACCCCCTCCAAAGTCACTGAAAGACTGTTACTACAACTAATTACACCTCACACCTCCCTAGCCCCATCACAACAAGGTTTTAAGCCACTACACTCCACAAACACCCTTCTTACAGACCTCACACAGAGAGTTTTTAATGGCATGAATTCAGCTAGGCCATCACATAGAACACTCCTTGTCACACTAGACATTAGTAAAGCTTTTGATTCCATCCCCCGCCACAACCTCACAAACAAAATATTCAACACAAACATGCACAATAACACAAAAAGATGGCTGGCAAACTACTTAGCAGGGAGATATGCATATGTTACTTTTGCTGGTTAGTCCTCGAACATCAGAAACCTCACAAATGGCGTCCCCCAAGGATCTGTCTTGTCTCCTACACTCTTCAACCTATACATGCATGACATACCCACACCCCACACACAACAAATACACACAGCTTCACATGCAGATGACATAACACTTACATGTACCCACCAAAATGCAAACATAGCCACACACATCCTCCAACCTTACCTCAACACACTACACGAATGGTTCACCACAAACAGACTCAAAATAGCCCCAGCCAAATCTACAGCGGCCCTTCTCACAAACTGGACAGCAGAACACAGTCACATTCCACACCTCACCATAGACAACACTCCCCTACCACAAACACACACACACAAAATCCTTGGTGGAACATACAATATATCAATGTCATTTAAACTACCCATCACGAACATCAAAACTAAATTAACACCTAGACTCTATGCCTGGAAGTCACTTGCCCATACAACATTTGGACACAACAAAGAAACCACCACAACAGTATACAAACAATATATACGTTCAGTGATGAATTATGCAAGCCCCGCTTGGGCTCCTAACCTCACTAAAACACACTATAACACTCTTCAGACCATACAAAACAAGGCCCTAAAAATAATCACAGGCTGCACAGCTACTACACCTACAGACCACCTACACAAAAAAAAACAAAGTCCTCAAAGTCAAGGATCATCTAGACATGAGAGGTACCCAAATTCTCGCTGCAGCCTCCACAAACCCACAACATCCACTAAACTACATGGCAGCACATCCACACACACCAAGGAACATCAAAACAACACCCAGCACATGATATCATACACAAATACTATCATCTCTTCCCCTCTGCCTGCCTCAGACCAGCTTTCAGAAGCATATTCATACTCAAATCACTCGCCGTTCCATTCAGTCACTCAAAGAAAACACACGGCTGCATGTACGGCCTCCAAATATCCATCCTTCTGAACGCTATCTCCCCCGTGAGGACAGGGTCCACCTGGGCAGGCTGAGATGTAGGTATCATCCAGCCCTCTTAAGTTATCAGAAGAGGCTGGATGACTCCGTCGCTGATGCCTGTCCAGGATGTAACACAACACCCCATACTATTAAGCACATAATGGAAGACTGCATTGCACACAATCACCTTTATTTTTATTTTTTATTTTTTTAATGCAAGGAAGAAGGAGCCAAAGGCCACAGGCCTGCATACTGTTCCTTCCAAGAAAAAGTAAAAACAATACAAAAGAGAGCCAAATTCAAGATCCATTCATTTCGAGATGCCTGGACACACTGCGTTTGAAAGACTGGAGATCATAGGAAGTAGGAAATACAGACAGAGGAAGACAGTTCCAGAGTTGACCAGTTGCATAAATGAAGGACTGGGAGTAACGGTTAACTCTTGCATTAGAGAGTTGGACAGAAAAGGGATGAGAGTTTGTTGCTAGACGGGTACTACGTGCCCGTCGTAGAGGTGGAGGGATGCAAGCAGACAGTTCAGAGGAACAGTGACCGTTGAAGTAGCGATAGAAAAGAGATAAAGATGCAACAGTGCAGCGAAGAAACAAAGGTTGAAGGGAATCAGTAAGAAGAGGAGAGTTAATGAGATGAAAAGCCTTTGACTCCACCCTATTGAGAAGAGCTGCATGTGGGGAGCCTCCCCACACATGAGAGTTGTACTCCATACACGGGCGAATAAAACCCGTGTACAAGGTCAACAACTGTGCAGGAGTGAAGAAAGTTCGGAATCGGCTTAGCACACCTAATCTCTTGGAAGCAGATTTCACAAGAGATGTAATATGTTCTTTCCAAGACAAATCCCAAGAGAATGAAGCCCCAAGCATGTTCAAGGATGATGCCGGACTTAACTGTTCATTATTAAACATTAGTGGGTTATCCTGAGGAAGATTTTGTCAGGTTGATAAGTGTAAGAACTGAGTTTTTGATGCATTAAAAATAACAAGATTATTTTTACCCCAATCAGAGATACGAGCCAAGTCAGACATTAGGTGTGCCATAGCCTCATCCCTTTTTTGTTGAAGTAACTGCTGAGATGAACGTTGCAGAAACCAAATGGAAAGGTGAAGGGTGGAATCATCAGCATATGAGTGGATAGGGTTAGATGTACAGCTTAGAAGGTCATTGATGAATAAAAGAAAGAGAGTTGGTGATAGGACAGAGCCCTGAGGAACACCACTGTTGATAGGTCTAGGAGAAGAACGATGGCCGTCTACAATAGCGGCTATAGAACGACCAGAAAGGAAGCTAGAGATGAAGGCACAGATAAAAGGATAGAAACCGTAGGAGGGCAGTTTGGAAATTAAAGATTTATGCCAGACTCAATCAAAAGCCTTTGAGATGTCAAGTGCAATGACAAAGCTTTCGCCAAAGTCCCGAAAGGAGGATGACCAGGAGTCTGAAAGGTAGGTGAGAAGATCGCCAGTGGAGCGTCCCTGACGGAACCCATACTGACGATCAGAAAGAAGGTTGTGACAGGAAAGATGCATTAAAATTTTTCTGTTAAGAATTGACTCGAAAACTTTTGAGATACAGGATGTTAAAGCAATTGGACGATAGTTAGAGGGTTGGGAATGGTCACCCTTCTTTGGGACTGGCTGAATGAGAGCAAACTTCCAGCAAGAAAGAAAGGTACAAGTTGACAGACAAAGGTGAAAGAGTTTACCTAGGCAGGGTGTAAGCACAGAAACACAGTTTTTGAGGACAACAGGAGGGACTCCATCAGGACCATATGCCTTGTTAGTATTGAGGCCAGTGATGGCAGAAAATACATCAGCTGGAGAAATTTTAATGTCAGTCAAGAGGAAGTCAGAGGGGGGAAGTGATGGAGGAATAGCACCGGAATCGTCTAAGGTGGAATTGGAGGAGAAAGTCTGAGCGAAGAGATCTGCTTTATCAGTAAAAGAAATAGCTACAGAGCCATCAGAGTAGAAAAGAGGAGGGAAGGATGATGAGGTAAAGTTGTTAGAAAGGTTTTTGGCAAGGTGCCAATAACACAACATACACTCCTTGAGAGCTCTGTGGGAAAGCCCGGTCTCGGCCATGGCCTTCCTTAGGGACTCGGGGCTGTTTGGCCAGACTGCCTAGGGAACAACTACTACTACTACTACTACCCTCATCCCTTTCTCCATAACTCAAATTTTTACCTCTCCCATAACACACACACACACACACACACACACACACACACACAAATCTTTTCCACTCACATTTCTGCCCAATTATAGTTCTTATTCGGCTTGGGTATCCTCTTGGGGCGTCCTCCAGCTAACCCTTGCCTTATTTTCTCAGCTTCCTCAGCTATTAACTGGAAGAAAATAGAAAAGCTGCATTTTGCATTCCTAACTATTTCTTACTTTTCATTAATGCACTGGTTCTCAAAAGCCAGTACCCTAAAAATGATTTATAAAACTTGCAAAAAGACAAAAAATAAAATAAAATTACATTATCTTCATCCCAGCTCTTAGTCCCATCTAAAAGAAGAGGTGTAGAAAACAGGGAAACAAAGAAAGAGAATGCATAAAACAGAACTATCAAATGGTATGACCAATGAAATGGGCCAGACATTAATGCACACCTCCAGAATTCATGCTCATTCCTACACAGTACTGTATATAAAACACCTGGTGGTGAAACAGTAGAGTCCTCAGCGGGAATGCACTATAGATTACATACTATGGTTTGTCCCCCATTGATGACCAGAGGTTTTTCTATCATGTAAAATGCTACCATGGGCATAGGTCAGTCTCATGCTGTTAAATATTCTAAACTACAGCAACTCAGCCTCTGGCCTGCAAGCTCCAGTGGGACCAATGGCAGATTGATAGCTGCCATTTTAAGTAACATGACCATCCATCCATCATCCAATCCTATGTTGCCTCATTAGGGGCATGGGAGCCCAGGGCTAGGCAAGTTGGTCCTGACATTTAAGATGAGAGTGACCAGCCTCACTCATCCCTGAGTGGCATTATGTGAGCAATAAACCCCAACCACCCCATGCATATAAACCTGCACTGGCTCAATATGACTGAAGTGCCTTAATTTCCCAATAAACCACCAGGTGCCATAATTTGGTTATGTGACTGAATCCATGAATAGTTTTGGTCCCAGACTCATATGGATATGAACATATTCAGCAGGATGAAGTATTTCTTAATTTCCCACTAAACCACCAGGTGCCATAATTTGGTTATGTGACTGAATCCATGAATAGCTGTGGTCCCAGGCTCATATGGATATGAACAGATTCAGCAGGATGAAGTATCTCTTCTCTTGTAGTTCATCATTCTTCTTTCACAAATAGAGGAAAGCTGTAGGACATGTGCATTACTGGACAGCAAAGCCACTCAGGTGCTATAATGCCATCATGTGAAGGCACCCACTCTCCAGCACCACCCATTAAGTTATGACACTAAAGCTTTAGCTGGGTCTGCCTCAGTCCTGTGATGCATTTTTTTTTCTTTTTTAGCTACTTCTGGACAATTTTACATTACTCAAGTAATGAAAGGCCCCAGCCTGTGAATGGGTTAATGAAGGTTATCTCTAATCTCTCAAGTTCAAAAAGTCTCTTCTTATCTAAATAAAAATGACTGAACACAGCAACAACAGAATTTAAAATACATCATCAAAGTGAAAGGGTTGACAATGGATGTGAAAATGAGATGAGAACATGAATGGCCAGGCCAAATAAATTACAGGTGTTGGAGAGGGTTGCTCTTATGCGATGGTACCAATTTAACTAGACAGCTTCACCGCCAGGTTATGCAACTGCCCCTCAACTGCTTCTCTGTTCCATGAAAGAAGGCTAGTGAACTCCAGAAAAGCAAATTCAACCACCAGTCCATCACGTTCACATTTCAGATGAGCATGGGACTATAACAAATAAAATACTGGAACTGGGCACCCAGCAAAAGATAAATGAGAAGAGCTACTGCTGCAATTTACATCCACATCCACCTTTTTTTATTTCTATGACAATAAGGCCTCTCATAGCTATCAATGACCAATATTCTGAATAAGTAAATTAAAAAGGACTTTGTCATCATATCAGGAAGCAGAAAAATAATTTGTTTTATTTCCAGGTAATCACCAAGACTTCTTATGTACTTACGCACCATGTCACATGTCTTCTTTTTTCTTGATCTAGTCTTGACAGGGGTGGGGAAGGTAAGCTTAGTGGGAGTAAGAAAGTGACGGCTACATATGTGTTGCTCCCTCCCATCTGCAGATTCGTTAATTCTGTAAAAAACCATCATCATCATCATCATCTAATCCTGTGTTGCCCCAAAAGGAGCACAGAAGCCCACGGTTAGGCTACTTGGTCCTGACATTTTGAGAAGAAAGTGACCAGACTCACTCATCCCTTAGTGCTATTATGTGAGCAAGAAACCCCAACCACCCCTTGGATATACAGTATATCTGCACCGGCTCAATCCGATTGGAGCACCTTAATTACCCACTAAACAACCAGATGCCATAATTTGGTTATATGGTTATCACCCAGCGTACTGAAAGGTTTCCTGGTGTACAGGAAACCATTTGGCTTGTCACTCAATGTAGAGTCACCCTCTGACAGAAGGAAGGAAAGAAGGAAAGAAAGACAAAAGAGGAAGGAAGGAAAGAAAGAGAGGAAATAGCAGTCATCTGAGGGCAGCACTACATCAAGTGAGTGGATGGTGAGTGCCCCCACCTACACTGTCACGTTACAAAGGGGTACCAAATTCACGATCATGCACTTCTCACAACAGTCACCCAGCCAGCTCAATCACTTGTCAGTCCCCTAGTCTCGTCGACTTCCATACCTCTCTTCCTCACACACTCATCCACCATATCCGTCCACCTTCTCCTTGGCCTACCTCGCCTCCTCCCTCCTTCACATTCGCTCAGATATACTCTATTGTTATCCAATCTCTCCACATGACCATACCATCTCAATACACTCTCCTCGATTATGGTGTTCACATACTTCCTCACTCCACATCTTTCACGAATCACATTACACCAGGCCCTCCACATTCGTGGGGGTTAGGGGACAGAGACCCCTGCGAATGTGCAATTTCCGCGAATGTTTGGTGCACCCCCCCCTCCCCGTAAATGGCTCTACCGCCGCAGATCACTCCCTATGAGCAAGAGTGCACGTACTGTACCTAATAAACCATACCTGGGACCTGAAAGCAGCATAAAATATTACAAATAGCTGGTGACTTGCCCACATGTGAGCGTGGAAGTCATCAGCTACATATATACCCCAAATTATTGCAATCATACCCATTAAATTCAGTCTTGGCTCCACAGAGGGGCAATTCCTCTACAGCCGCAAATCACCCCATTAGCAAGTGTGCATATCCTGTACCTAATAAACTATATCTGGGACCTGAAAGCAGCATAAAATATCAGAAATAGCTGATCAGCTACATATATACCCAAAATTATTGCAATCATACCCATTAAATTCAGTCTTGGCTCCACAGTGAGACAATCCGTGTGCGAGGGCCACGAAAGTAGAATCGCGAATGTTGAGGGTATGGTGTATTTCGTATCCTATTCACTCTCGTTCCATAAATTCCACAGTGGTCCCATCATGCTCTCACTCATGACTTTTCATTTTCATACCACACCATAGTCTTACATCCATATGATAAATTTGGCACTAACACTCCTTCATGTAAGCCACGTGCAGCTGCAACATTCATACCTCTGTTTCTTACCAAGGCCTTCATAGCACCAGCTACTTTCCTTCCTTGCATCACTCAACTTTCCACTTCTTTTGCACATTTTTCTCTCTTTCTAACACTATACCTAGGTATTTGAACTCTCTCACCAGTTCTGGTATCTCTCCATTCACTGTTACATCACACTGGGAGTCACCTTCTCTCTCAGTGACCATCACTTAACTCTCTTCTACATTTACTCTCAGGGCACGATGCTCACAGACAAAAGCAAAACTCTGCATTAGTCTACCAAGTTCTTGTCTGGTATTTGCAATCAGTACTGCCTTATTAGCATACAACAAATCTGAGATATTCCATCCAGCACCATTCATTACCAATGCCATCCACCTCTCCATTACTCATATGTTTACTTCTTTCATCACCCCATCCATATATACAGTAGGCGCGGAAAGTATTGACGTTTTTTTGCCGACATCATTCTTTTTCGCGTTAAGTGAAGTAGGGTCAATACTACCCTCCCCTGTGATGCGAAATGAGCTGACGCTTTTTCAGCGGGAGCTGGCAACCCTGCTTGATAGGTTTGCCACCACAGGAGCAGGCTCAGTAATGTTTGGGCAGCCACAGGAGGAGGATTGTCTCTGTGTGTGACGCACCACGAGGGCATGTTTTGACTCAAATGACACAGTTATTTGGTTACCTACCACATTCTCATGATGCCTAAGGTAACCACAAGCAAGGACAAACGTGTGGAAGTGATTACTTTATACAAAGCTGGCCACAAACTCCCATTTATTGCAAATCAGATGGTGTTAGACTGAGGACAGTGCAGAGACTGGTGAAGCAGTTCAAGGACAGTGGGGAGGCCATTGCTCCCACTCCACTTCCCAAGCCTGGGAGACCTCGTAAGACAACCTTCAGGACCCGTCAGCTGATCTCAAGGCAAGTTAGCAAGGATCCAAGGCTAACAGCA
>JAGKTI010004147.1:0-17545 GCA_018397915.1 Birgus latro
CTACTGACTAACAAAAATTCTTTGACTATCTTACTTCTACGATGGAACACATTCTATCCATTTCTCCTTTCTCTGAAATCTCCATTCTAGGAGATTTCAATGTTCACCACCACCTTTGGCTCTCCTCTCCTTTCACTGATCCACCTGGTGAACAAGCCTACATCTTTTCTATCCTTAATGACCTAGAGCAGCTTCTACAGCACCCTACCCGTATCCCTGACCACCTTGGAGAGAGTTCCAACATACTTGACCTTTTCCTAACAACTAATCCTTCTGCTTACACTGTTAATCTTTCCTCTCCGTTGGGCTCCTCCGATCATAACCTTATTACTTAACCTGTCCTACTGCTCCAGTACAGCCTGTGGACCCTCCAAAGAAACGCCGCCTGTGGCACTTTGGAGCTGCAGATTGGGAGGCCCTCAGGCAGTACTTCTTTGATATTCCTTGGAATGATTATTGCTTACATGGCCGGGAGCCGTCTGAGTGTGCCCTGCGCATTACGGAGGTTATTCTCTCGGGCATGGAAGCATACATTCCTTTTTCATATCCTCTGACTAATGCAAGAAATCCATGGTTTAATTACGCTTGTTCTAATGCTGTCCGCAACAGAGAGAGGGCCTTTAAAAGGTACCGGAGCCAACCCACCTCTGAATCACATCTTTTTTATATTTCTGCCTGGAATCGTGCTAAGTCTGTTCTTCGCTCTGCTAAAAATAATTTCATCTGTGCTAAATGTTCCCAACTCTCCAACTCGAATTCATCTCGCTCCTTTTGGCACCTTGCCAAAAACCTTTCTAACAACTTTACCTTATCATCCTTCCCTCCTCTTTTCTACTCTGATGGCTCTGTAGCTATTTCTTCTACTGATAAAGCAGATCTCTTCGCTCAGACTTTCTCCTCCAATTCTACCTTAGACGATTCCGGTGCTGTTCCTCCATCACTTCCCCCCTCAGACTTCCTCATGCCTGGCATTAAAATTTCTTCAGCTGACGTATTTTCTGCCATCACTGGCCTCAATATTAACAAGGCATATGGGCCTGATGGAGTCCCTCCTGTTGTCTTCAAAAACTGTGCTTCTGTCCTTACACCCTGCCTAGGTAAACTCTTTCGCCTTTGTCTCTCAACTTGTACCTTTCCTTCTTGCTGGAAGTTTGCTCTCATTCAGCCAGTCCCAAAGAAGGGTGACCATTCCCAACCCTCTAACTATCGTCCAATTGCTTTAACATCCTGTGTATCAAAAGTTTTCGAATCAGTTCTTAACAGAAAAATTTTAAAGCATCTTTCCTGTCACAACCTTCTCTCTGATCGTCAGTATGGGTTCCGTCAGGGACGCTCCACCAGCGATCTTCTCACCTACCTTTCAGACTCCTGGTCATCCTCCTTTCGGGACTTTGGCGAAAGCTTTGCCATCGCACTTGACATCTGAAAGGCTTTCGATCGAGTCTGGCATAAATCTTTGATTTCCAAACTGCCCTCTTATGGTTTCTATCCTTCTATCTGTGCCTTCATCTCTAGCTTCCTTTCTGGTCGTTCTATAGCTGCTGTTGTAGACGGCCATCGTTCTTCTCCTAGACCTATCAACAGTGGTGTTCCTCAGGGCTCTGTCCTATCACCAACTCTCTTTCTTTTATTCATCAATGACCTTCTTAGCTGTACATCTAACCCTATCAATAGGGTGGAGTCAAAGGCTTTTCGTCTCATTAACTCTCCTCCTCTTACTGATTCCCTTCAACCTTTGTCTCTTCGCCGCACTGTTGCTTCTTTATCTCTCTTCTATCGCTACTTCAATGGTCACTGTTCCTCTGAACTGTCTGCTTGCATCCCTCCACCTCTACGACGGGCACGTAGTACCCGTCTAGCAACAAACTCTCATCTCTTTTCTGTCCAACTCTCTAATGCAAGAGTTAACCGTTACTCCCAGTCCTTCATTTAAGCAACTGGTCAACTCTGGAACTGTCTCCCTCTGTCTGTATTCCCTACTTCCTATGATCTCCAATCTTTCAAACGCAGTGTGTCCAGGTATCTCGAAATGAATGGATCTTGAATTTGGCTCTCTTTTGTATTGTTTTTACTTTTTCTTGAAAGGAACAGTATGCGGGCCCTGGCCTTTGGTTCCTTCTTCCTTGCATAAAAAAAAAAAAAAAACACCACCAACCCTTTTAGTTGCCTCATACGACAAGCAGAGATACTTGGGAAGTATTCTTGAGACCCCTCTACCCCCACAACATATATTAATACAGTAATCCCTCTATTATTCGGATGTCCAATATTCGAACACCCTCACTATTCGGATATCGTGGGCTGCCCAACCCCCAAAATGCCAAAAATTCGAAAAAAATCGGGAAAAAAATTGATTTTTTTGGACCACGTCAGCTTGAATTTTCCGCACGCGCCGATCGGCTGTGTTTACGCGCGTGGCGCCTCTCTGTCGGTCCCCATTTCCCACTGAGCTCCTGCCTCGTGAACACCTCCGACAATGGCGGCCAAAGTGATTGCTTATTGTGGTGATACCCTATCTCCTACAGTGTTTGATACTGCTCTTCACCTTCTTCATCATGTGTGTGATGATGGCCCCACCACCTGAGAAGAGGAAGAAAGTGGTTCTGACTCTGGAGAAGAAGAGGGAAGGGTATTGGAAAAGATGGACGCCGGGTGGCCGACATCACGGATTCGTCGTGAATTCAATCTCCCTCGCTCCACCTTGTTTGATATCAAGAAGTCCCGAGACAAACTACAGCAGTACATGGCTGATTTCGCTTCGAAGGCCAAACGAAACGTGGAGAGAAAGGTGATGTTTAGTCCTAAGTATGCAGACATCGACCGATCCACGCTTATTTGGTATCGACAACAACGTGCCGCAGGTGAGTTGGTACGTGGAACGGAGCTGAAAGCTGCTTCTGAGTTCACAAGGCTCCAAGACTCGTCACTAAACCACACGGGAATTTACTGTTATGTAAAGTGCAGTGAAGTGATGTGATCCCAGTTATGCAAAAAAAATGTTGTGGAAAGTCTTGGTGAGAAGTGCTGGTGACTGTAAATTACTAAGGGTGTGTGGTGAAATTTTTTCGTGTCAAAGTCTGAGATGATAGAGCGAGTTATAGACGGCAGCTTCTTTTTCGTAAGTACCCTAACTTCATCAAAATTCCTTGTTTTGTTCTTTCCATATCATTAATCTCATGCATAAACTGTGTGCAAGATGATTTCCATAATGACTTTCGTGTCTAACCTGTTTTCATCATGCTGTAAATGTGTTAAAAAATTACCCTAAATGTTAATCATAATTTCCTGCTTGCAATTTAATTTTTTCATGCATGGTTCTTAAGTGCACCAGCTTGGAAAAAGGTGAAAGGCAGTGAATTTCATGTTTGGTCATAACCTAACCTAACCTAATACCATAAAGATTTTCATGCCTAACCTGTTTTCATCATGCTGTAAATGTGTTAAAAAATTACCAAAAATGTTAATCATAATTTCCTGCTTGCAATTTATTTTTTCATGCATGGTTTTTAAGTGCACCAGCTAGGAAAAAGGTGAAAGGCAGTGAATTTCATGTTCGGTCATAACCCAACCTAACCTAACCTATGCTTACCATAAAGATTTTCATGCCTAACCTGTTTTCATCATGCTGTAAATGTGTTAAAAAATTACCAAAAATGTTAATCATAATTTCCTGCTTGCAATTTAATTTTTTCATGCATGGTTCTTAAGTGCACCAGCTAGGAAAAAGGTGAAAGGCAGTGAATTTCATGTTCGGTCACAACCTAACCTAACCTAACCTATCCTATGCTTACCATAAAGATTTTCATGCCTAACCTGTTTTCATCATGCTGTAAATGTGTTAAAAAATTACCAAAAATGTTAATCATAATTTCCTGCTTGCAGTTTAATTTTTTCATGCATGGTTCTTAAGTGCACCAGCTAGGAAAAAGGTGAAAGGCAGTGAATTTCATGTTCAGTCATAACCTAACCTATCCTAACCTAACCTATGCTTACCATAAAGATTTTCATGCCTAACCTGTTTTCATCATGCTGTAAATGAGTTAAAAAATTACCAAAAATGTTAATCATATTTCCTGCTTCCAATTTAATTTTTTCATGCATGGTTCTTAAGTGCACCAGCCAGGAAAAAGGTGAAAGGCAGTGAATTTCATGTCCGGTCATAACCTAACCTAACCTAACACTGTGTTAATCATAATTTCCTGCTTTTAATTTAATTCTTTCATGCATGGTTTTAAGTGCACCAGCTATGAAAAAGGTGAAAGGCAGTGAATTTCATGTCCGGTCATAACCTAACCTAACCTAACCTAACCTAACCTGACCATTTTTCTGGTAGCAATTTACATCATTTACTGTATTTGGTGCTTTGTATCCAATAATTTAGTGCATAAAATGTGAGAAAAGATGATTTCCATGTCAGATACTTACTAATACTATGCTGGCAAGTTCTGAGCACCTATGCCTTACTCACCTCTAAATCATCATTTTTTGGTTAAAATTCAATTAATTCATGCTTTGTGTGCATTATTTATGTGAAAAGGGACCTAAATAAGTGCTATACATGTCCAGTAGGGAGGTAGGAAGGTAGTTTTCTGATTTAGGTTAGGTTAGGTTAGGGTCATGAATAACCAGTGCTGGAGCTTCAGGGCCCAATATCCGAACAAAACCAATATTCAGACATGCCTTTGGCTCTATTACATCGGATATTGGAGGGATTACTGTATACAAAATGTTACAAAGGATCCTGTCAACACCTCATTCCAACAGAATATTTGGAAATGCCACAGCACTGTTGTAATATTTTAACCAAAGCCTATCTTATAGGCTATTATGCTAACCTAACCAAATTAATTCCAACCTAACAATCTATAAACAGTACTGTCATATATTCCTTATTTCTTGATGGATCCTCTTCAATCTTGAAAACTCATTGCACTTATATACACCCTGACAAAGTATCTGAAGTAATTTAAAGGTTGGCCTTCCCCTCCCTCTCCTTGGGGAGAGGGAATGGAAGATCAAGGATGAGATAGAGGGATGGAGTGGAGAGGTATGTGAGAGAGGGGGGCATGAGCTGGGAGCAGGGCAGGGAAATGGCGGGGGACAGGGTGGCATGGAGGCAATTTGTTTGTGGCCACCCCTTATGGGATTAAGGCATCTGGCAATAATTTTTTTTTTTTAAGAGGTGGTCTTCCTAAAGTATACCATTTTTGGAATATATATAAAAAAAAACTGAACAAGATATGGAATAACCAAGTGCAACAGTTTGATAAAAAAAAAGTCTGGTAAATTTTTGCTTTTGGACAATCGGGAATTATGATATTTTGATACATTTTTTCAGTATTTTGGACAATTCTAAGACACATTTCTTCTATGGGATTTTTGTCGGAAATGAAATTTATTTTACTCTTGAAGATAACCAAAACTAACCTTCAGGAGTAAAATAAAACTAATTTCCGAATGGGGTAATGGGGGTTCATTATGATCCTTGGGGAACATACTATACAATAATGGTGCTAATATTCCTGAACCGCGTATTGTCCACTTGTAAAATACCAAAAATTTAATAACCCTGCCTCAGACATAATGACCACATGAAGAGTTATAACGTGAGGAGCCAGTTACAGGCTTTGCCTCATCCGGGAATCTTCAACGAGTTTCTGCGAAAATAAGCACTCTACACAACTACAAACTTACTTCCATCTCCAGTGACAGCCATGAGCTCAATCGAAATTTTCTTTCTGTTCCCTGGCGCCTCGTCTCCAGTTCTTTCCATGCTTGCAATACCAGTTGCTGCCACTATTTGCTCAGCTGACGACTTCCAAGTTGAAAAATTACGTGTGCCATGCGGATTTGTTTACGTTCTAATGGGTCGTCAGATTGCAGACGGATTGGAATCTGGAACCGGTCGTGCGAGTTCGAACAGCACGAGCGGATTTCTGATACACAGGATTGACTGATATGTTTATTGTAAAGATATATAGAGTACAAGTACTGTACATCAAAATGAGCTATATGAATTGAATATAATAATTCTGACATTTAAGTTTTGCGTTGGTCATGAATGAAAACAACTTCCAAGCGGGCGCGGCATTTCAAAATATTTTAGGCAAATATAAATGACAATGACGTTGCGATTCGAGCTGTTTTCTTAAGGAATAATATAATTTCAGTACTAGATACATCTCAGGTAATTAACATTTTCGGGCAAAAAATATTGGAGAACAAACGAAGTATACCTATTTAACGTTATTACGAAAGCCTTAAATGTATACAGTTCAAAAACTATGAACAGCAATGGAAACCTAGTGGTGGAACCTCACAGCGTGCAAACTAAAAATAAAACTTGTGCCCAAACTTCCCTAGGTAATCATCACACGACCATGCGATGCCGAAGGTAAGTGCGATCACAGACGGGGTATCCATTAAAATATGATGCAGAAATAGAGCTCGGTAATTAAATCAAAACTCCATTTTCCGTAAAATCAATGATACACGTAGTATGACGTAAAACAATGAAACCTCGTTCGTATTTACGAGCAAAAAAAATAAACAAAAAAAATACATACGCTAATCTATTGCCAGACGCCTTCGTAAGGGGTGGCCACAAACAAATCGCCTCCATGTCGCCCTGCCCCCCACCATTTCTCTGCCCTCCCCCCAGCTCTACAGCACCTCCTTCTCTCATATAGGCTACCTCCACTCCATCCCTCCACGTCCATCTCATCCTCGGCCTCCTCATCCTTTCTTGACCTTGCCCCCATGGCCCATCCACCTCACTCACATAAACCCTCCTCGTAGTCTCTCGCTCTCCATACTCTCCACATGGTCGTATATCTATTTCATTGGGTACATTTTTTTTTTTTTTATGTGTCCGACTCTGGGCATAGGCTTTACAGCCTGCTATCAAGGCCCAGCCGTCCTCCTACATACCATACACCTCTACATGTCACCACTTCGGCGCTAACACCCACCGTCCATATTGAATACATGCTAGGGCTGTCTCATACAGGACTGATGTATTGGTATTAGCGGGGTTATTTTTACATGTCGGCGGGTCTCCTGGTAGATCAGTAAAGCCTGATTTAATGAAATTCAAATCCTTAAACTGTTCCCTGCCCCAGCGAGGATTCGAACCTGGGTCCCTCGGGACTGCAAGCCAACTCTCTACCGATCGAGCTACCGCCTCCCCTTAAATAGCGTTTAGTGTGTCAGCCATTACGCCCAGGAAACATTACTCGTCCAGGAAGCAAAACATGGATAATAAAAATATGCGGGAAACAAAATCGTCACCAAGTACCCATTTACCACCATAAATAAAAAAATAGCAAACTAACAATACAAGTGAACTGTCAAGGTTTCTCTGCTGATTAAACTGTACATTTACCATTATCGCAAAAGAAGCTCTCATTAACTGGATAATCGGTCGCCCAAGTAACCGCAAACCTCCTAACTTCCTTTATTATTTATTGTGCACATTACATATCAATATCCTCCTGTACGTTNTTGAAATACCAAGGGGAGACCACAGGAAGGCACGGCAAGAGTCCGAGCAAGACGGGCATACGTCCCCAACAACCACGCACCCCTCTTCCCCCCAACAGAATCCATGGGAGGTACGCCATCCTGCTGCATATCCCTCTACCCGGACCAGCACTCACCAGGATCAGGGGTAGGACTTGTGTACCAACAATCCCAAGTCGCTGCTGGAAAGGGTCTGGAGCGGCCCTATAGTGAGTCTTGGGGGTTCGCTCACTTCAGCCAGCGCCCCCTACGCCACCAGTTGCTGCCGGACTCCTGGAGAAGGAGAAGCTGCATGCAGCCCCTGTTGGCCTCTCGGCAAAGGTGAGGCCACAGCCCCCAGTCACCAAGGGACACCCCCAGGACTCCCGGCCGAGATCTCCCCAGACCAGCCAGCAAGCCATCCTTCACCGAGGGTAGGCACAAGGCAGCAAGCCTACTCGCCCTGTTCGGCCTCAGTCCCAAGGGCTGACGCACCTACAGAGGCCCCTCTAGTGAAAGACTTTCCTCTATGCCACCCTGCAGCCCTCACCTGACGATCCGGTGTACGGCAGTGGTCCCGTGCCCCTTCGGAGAGTGCACACTTGACGGGACCCCTCCCACACCTGGGTGACACCTGCAGTTACCCTGTCATCATTAGTCACAACTCCAGTCCCTGTATCTCCCATAGTGTGTGTAATCTATCACATTTTATTGTGCCCAGCTACTGTATGTTTTTATAGTAATATATGTGTAAGATTGGTTAGCCTGTGTTTTTGAGCCCTGTTCCTCCATAGTTGCATGCTCTGGACCCGATCTTGGAAAGAACTCAAATCAGCCCCTCGTACTCAGGGAGCAAGAAGTTGAGCTCTGAGTATGTGGTATAACACTAATGGCAAGTGGTGGTTCTAGATCTGGTCAGAAGAGAGCAACTAGGAACGAAAAGGGAAAAGCTGACAAGATGGCAGCCAATCTACACGTACTTACCAAAATTTGATCCTGAACAGTGCGACATAGAGACATATATGTGTATGATTAAACCACTACTGGACATCGGATTCGAGCGCGACAAGGAAAAGATAGCGGTAACTCTACCCCACCTGGGAAAAGCAGTCTCACGCATCGCCACAAAAATTGTCCCTGAGCTGATATGGGCGCAGTTCACACAAATCGTAACTCAAGCAGTCACACCATCACTGGGAAAAGTCGTAGCTTTATTCCAGCTCGACGCCCTCACCTACGACAACAACCTGGACGACATGCTCAACCAGGCCAGGCGACTAGTGACCGCTGCTTACCCGGAGGTTGATGCAGCCACCTGGGAACAACATATTTTCAACATCCTGTTGAGGATCCTCTCCAGCACCATAAGAGAACACTTCACAATCTATGACCCAACAGGAGACCTTGACAGGGATGTCCAACTCGTCAGGCGTTTTCTCGCCGCTCGCACCACCCCACAACACATCAGCGCAGTGAGCAGAGTCCTGACACACAAGGCACCACACTCAAAACCATGGATGCCCCCCACCCACACAGTTTCTCCAACACTACCCAGTATGCCCAGGGCGCAAAAGGCACCCCGCCCCTAAGGAGAATGCCAACCTCATCTCCATAAATTCGTGGGAGTTCTCAGCCTGTAGTTACCGGTGCCCTATTCAAGACATACAAGAACAGCTGAAAGAACTACTCAAGGGTGCTGCAAGGTCTCCTCTATAGAGGACGATGGCACCAAGGACAACTCACTCTCCGTCAATTACTCCGACCCTGGAGAAGTAGAGCTGGACAAAGAAGACACCTCACAACAACTGGATTTTTAGGACCGCCCCCACACCTCCCCACGGTGGCGAGAGCCACCTCACAAAAATATCACCCCCAGTCTATGACAAGATAAGACTGAATGGGGTGAAAGCAAGGCTGCTGGTAGACAGGGGAGCAGCCTGATCCTGCCTCTACCACCATTTCTACTCCCGCCATGCCTCAGCTTTCGGCACGCTTCTCCCCACTTCAGCTCACCTCGTAGATGAGGGAGATGGCCCCCTGCCTATCCGTGGGGAAACTCAGGCCTTGCGTGCCGATACTCACCAGAAAGTATCAGCCCAGCATCAATTCATCATTTTCGACTCAACCTGCCTTGTTTACGATGGCTACCTAGGGCTGGACCTCCTGCAGAAGCTACTCACTAACATCGACTGTCACAAGCGACGCCTCCACTTTCAGAAGTCTCCACCCCCCCCCCCCCCTCCCAGCCACACTGCACGTGCCCCCCCACCCCTTCCCCCCCACCCCATCCCCCCCCCCTGCTATGTCTTCTACCTTACCCCCCCTTGTCCCTATCCTTCCCGCTCCTTCATACACCACTTTCCCCACCACCATTGCCTCCTCCCTTACTATCCCTCCCCAGCACGAGGCCTGGCTACACCTTAACAGGCCCACCGGAACCTCTATCTTATTCTCCCCGAACCTGCCTTCTGGAGCCATCTCCTCCTGTCTACTATCTCCCACCTTCCTTCCCCCACCCCCATCTCGGGGCGGTATGCATAACCAACATTTCCACCACCCCCCTCACCCTTCCTAAAGGATTAGTGGTCGGTGAAATGGANCCATTGCCTCCTCCCTTACTATCCCTCCCCAGCACGAGGCCTGGCTACACCTTAACAGGCCCACCGGAACCTCTATCTTATTCTCCCCGAACCTGCCTTCTGGATTCATCTCCTGTCTACTATCTCCCACCTTCCACCCCCCCCCCCCACCTCGGGGAGGTACGGATCGCCAACATTTCCACCACCCTCCTCACCCTCCCTAAAGGATTAGTGGTCGGTGAAATTGAAGAAGCAGAGCCATGCACACCCCCCTCCTCCCCTGCCACCCTTCCTCCTCTACCTAAATACCTCACACCACACCAAGCTGACAGCCTCCGACGCCTCCTCCTGGACTTCCAAGACCTCTATGCATCAGGATCAGTAGACATCGGCCACACCACGTAGCTGACAAATGAAATCCACACCACAGGACCACCTATTCGCCAATCATCATGGCGGAAAAAACCCAAATAACGGGCTGAGGAAGACTGACAGTCCAGGAAATGATTGACGCCGGTGTCATATCATCCTCCATCAGCCTGTGGTCCTCCCTAGTCGTTCTGGTCAAAAAGAAAGACGGCACCATGCACTTCTGTGTGGATTATAGATGACTGAACGACGTGACCTCCAAGGACGCCACCCCTCTATCCAGGATAGATGACTCTCTTGACTCCCTATACGGAGCATCCTGGTTCTCCACCTTAGACCTGCAGTCAGGATACTGGCAAGTCCCCATACACCCAGAGGACAGGGGGAAAACTCTGCAATGCTCCCACTACGTTTTCCCGACCAATAGAGTCAGTTCTCAGCAGCCTCACCTGGGAAACCTGCCTGGCTTAACTGGGTGACGTAATCATTTTTAGCCAGACATGGGCTGACCACCTCCACTGCCTCAAAAAAAGTCTTCCTGCGCATCCACCAGGTGGGGCTCAAGTTCAGACCATCAAAGTGCATCCTGGCTGCACGATCCATCTCCTTTCTGGGAACATCATCGCAAAGGAAGGCATAGCACCCAACCCTGACAAGCTGCATGCTATCACACGTCTCCCACCACCACGAGATGTCCATGAAGTACGCACCTTCCTGGGGCTCACATCTTACTACTGGCGCTTTGCAAAAGGGTTCGCCAACACTGCCCCTTCACAACATGACTAAAAAGGGCGAGCCCTTCACCTGGACTGATGATCGGATCACGACATTCCACACCCTCAAAACCAAACTCATCACCGCCCCAATCGTCACATTCCCCAACCACACCCTGCCCTTCCGCCTGTACACCAACGTGTCTCTAGTGGTGATCAGTGCTGTCTTTGCCCAGGTTCAAGCGGGAACACATTATCGCCTGCGCCAGCCGTACCCTCAACCAAGCCGAGAAGAACTACACCGCCACCAAACGAGAATGCCTAGGCATCGTATGGGGATTGGAGCACTTCCGGGCCGACCTCTCGGGCACACACATCACCAGTATAACTAACCACCAGTCGCTCCAATGGTTACGCCAGTCCAGCACCCACAACGCCCAGCCAATCAGGTGGAGAGAAACTCTCGAGGAATTCGCCTACGAGATCTCCTATTGCCCCGGCAAATTACACACCAATGCCGATGCCCATCCTGACTGCCTAATCAACTCCATCAGTGCTGAACCCAACCTTCTACGCCAGTGGCACAACAAAGATCACCCCCACTGGATACCGCCCCAGATATTCTCTAAGCTCCACCAGCAGGCCGATCACCTGCTCACCCAGTCCGGGCATATAGTGCTCGACCCTGAAACCGCCCTCGATGCAATGACCTACCTGCACTCAGACAATGGCATTCAACTCGGCACCAAGAAACTTTTGCAAGTATTCAACGACACCTATTGGACGCCCAGCCCCTCCAACCTGGCCAAACAAGTTACCCAGGCCTGGCGGGCCTGCGCGCTAGGCAAGGACATCACCCGCACACCTGGCCTGTCGGGGAACAACACCGCCCACAAACCACGCCAACTGTTGTCCGTAGATGTAATCGGCCCCCTACCACCTAAAGCTGGCTACAAGTATATCATCACCTTCTTGGACACGTACTTCAAATTCCTCATCGCCCGTCCAGCCAAGGAACACCACGCCGTAGCCGTGGGCGACGCACTCGTCCGCCATGTCTCCCCCTACTTTGGTATTCCCCAAGTCCTGCACTCAGACAACGCTCTGGAATTCACCAGCAAGATATGGGAAGAACTCGCCACCATCTCCGGGTACCAAATCTCTCACTCCTCTCTCTACTGGCCTCAAGGGAACGGAATATGTGAGAGGAGTCACCACATTCTTTTCAACCAGGTGCCGGCTCGAACAGAGGAAACTAAAACCAAAGACTGGCTGGCGCATATCAAAATTGTGCAGTGGAGGATGAACATCTGACCCCGGGACGATGGCATCTCTCTCCACGAGCGGGTATTTGGAGAAACCCCCCTCCTCCTACCCTTACGACATCACCTCCAGCCCCCCTCCACGTCCCCTACATCCGACCCCCTTCACCACCTCAAGAGACGACTACACCATTTACAAAAACACCAGAACCTGCAACCAGACATCACCCCATCCAACTCCTACAAACCAGGGGACTCGGTAGTAATGGCTAAATTATCAGCCCCAAACAAGATCTCGCCACGGTTCGTGAGACCCTACACCATCACCAATGTCCCCAACCCCTGTCAAATGACCGTTCAATATCATAATACCAAGCGCACCTACTGTAACCGCCATGTGCCCCCATTCCCAACCCACACCTCCCGACCACATCACATTTATACCCCCGGCCACCACGCCACTTCACCACCAGCCGCCGCCTCAGACCCCACAGCTGACTCATACACCTGCTACTTCACATCTTCCTCCTCATCGTTATCCTCACCCACTCCCCCATTCCCAGTCACCTCCCCCACCCCATCCTCTCTCTCTCTTCCTCACCATCCCCAAACGCCCCCCAGCGACCTCACCTCAGACCTCACCTCCAGCCACCACATCACCATCTCAGGCCCAGCCACCCAACCAGGGGACCCCCAGCCCACCCCTGGCCACCCCACCACGTCTCCGATGCTGCACACCACCTGCCGCCACCCATACACCCATACAATCTTCTTCCTCTTACTCCCCTCGCTCCACACCCTCGACCCACACCAGACCTCACACCAACTTCTCATCCACCATCACCACCACCACAACCACTCCACCCCCGAACACCCAGACTCCACTATCTCCTAAACCATCGACCACCCACCCACGCCCAGCCAGCACACCACGTGGCCACAAATCCTCCTCACCACCCACACCCGTTCTCACCACAACTAGATCCGGCCGCCTCTCACGCCCACCGGTCAGATACATGACCGCACCCTCACGCACACCCCTAACATCACCCACACCACCAAAACCACCCAACCCCCCCCCCCCCACACACGCCCAACACATCCCTCATAACACTAAGAAGGCACCAAGCACCATGGAAACTCCCACCAACCCAGCTCCCCATGGAAAGGATCTGTACCTGCCCTCGGCAACTGCATAAAAGCCAGGTCACCTCACCTGTCGCCAGTATTCAGCCAGGAGACATCGGGCGCTCACCGCCACCAGAGATGAAGATACGCTGAGTAACCTGGACCCCCGCCCATGGGAAGCACCAGCACATCCGTGGGATGCCTCACCTCCTCCGCCTCCTCCGGGAAACACTGCAAACCCCCACCCTCTACATCACCTATGCAACCCACCAAGAACCAAATGTGACCACCCACCACTGGACCATCCTCCTCCACCACCTTACTCCAACCCACCGGACCACCAATTCAGACACCTACCACCTCCAGCCACAGGGACATGACTTTTCCCCCCATGACAGTGCCGAAATACCCACCCCGACGGGAGACCATGGGAGGGGTAGCGCAACAGCCACCCCACGGGGGAGCCACGGAAAGTGTGGTGCAACATCCACCCCAGGAGGAGACCACAGGGAGGTGCATAGGGCACACAGAGGCCCAGGGCTAGACCAGCCTATGTCCCCCATTACCTTGCACCCTCCTACCCTCAACCAAGACTACTCAGGGAACGCAGCCCCGGCAGGGTATTCGCCAGCCGGGCCAGCACTCGCCAGAATCAGGGTGGGGCTTGTAGAGATACAGCCCCAGACAGCACCACGACGACGGCCACCATCTGTGTCAGGGAAGAGACGGCCACCATACGCTCTTCAGCTGTTACCCCCTGCAGGACCACAGTGACGGCCACCGTCCGCGTCGGGGAAGGGACGGCCACTGTATGCCTTTCACGTGCAGCCACTCCTGGGGATGGCACCGCGACGACGGCCACCATCCGCGTCAGGGAGAGGATGGCCGCCGTATGCCGCCCTTCAGCTGCTGTCCCAGGGGTTAGAGGATCCGCAGCGACGGCCACCGTCCGCACCAGGGAGGGATCGGCCACCATATGTCCCTTATGCCCTACCCCTGTGACTTCCCCTATGAAGGACGTCCCTTGCCTGCCTCACCCCTCCAGAGGCCTAGCGGGACACCCTTCTCTCTCTCTCCCCACAGAGGCAGTTCCCAGGAGTTGTGGCTGGAGGAGATCTGGCAGGGGCCACGTCATGAGTCTGGGAATCCATGCCCTGTAGCCAGTGCCCTGACGACGCCCCCTGCTGTTGGACTTCTGGAAGAAGGGACGCCACAGGCAGCACCTAACGGCGACTTGGTCTGAGAGAGACTGCAGCCCTCAGACACCCAGGGGCGGGTTTCAAGAATACTCCCCCAGTATCCCTGCTTGTCATATATGAGGCAACCGAAAGGGTTGGTGGTGGGTTAGTGCCCCACCCTGTAAAAAGAACTAACTAAACAAGTGAAAAAAGTTCCTTGGACCAGGACGGACCATACATTCATGACTAATGAACGGACAAAGGACATTCTAAGGACTGGCACGTGGAATGTGAGAGAAGTGAATGATGAAGTGAAAGAAAGAGAGATTGTTCAGGTGCAAGAGTGGATGTATATGGATTGACTGAAACTAAATGAAAAGGTGATAGGGTGAGAGAATGGGAGTCTGGTTTAGGAATATGTGTGGGAGTTAATGAGAATGAGAGGGCAAGAGAGGGAGTATGTCTGATGAAAGCAAGAAGTGGAAGGAGAGTATAAGAGAGTATGGAACAGTGGGTGCAAGGATTGTATGGGTGAGGATGAAAGTAGGTATACAGGCTTGGACAAGAGTATGTGTGTATGCACCAACAGAGGGCCAAGTGGCAAGAGTGAAAGATGAGTTTTGGGCGAGTGCAGAAGTATGTATGGATAAGTCTGAGAGGAGCGAGAGAGTGTTTTAGACTGGAGACATGAATGGCAAAGTTGGGAATGTGTGAATGGATGGAGTGGTTGGTCAGTGGGGTGTGCCAGTTGAAGTGGATGGGAATGGTGGTGCTTTGGTGGACAGCTGTGCCAGTAAGGGGTTGGCAATAGCCAACGTCTTCTTCAGGCATTAGATGATCCATAGGTATACATGGAGTCATGAGGAGGATGGATGGTGAACTTGTTGAACGAAAGGCAATGATAAATTGCGTGTGTGTGATGAACGAATGAGAATACAAGTGTTGGATGCAAGAGTGTGGAGAGTGTGGGGGAATGGAATCTCGGACCATCATTTAGTGATGGCCAAGGTAAGGCTGAAAAGAAAATGGGTGAAGAGACGAAGAAAAAGACAGGAGGAAATAGCTCCTGTGAAAAGAGTGAAGTTGCAAGAGAGTGAGCAAATGGCGGAGTATAAGAGCATAGTGGAAGAAAGATTGGGAAAGTATGAGTTAGAGCAGATGGAAGGGGTGGAAGAAGTATGGAAATCACGGAAGAGATAGGCACAGCGTGCGAGGTGGTTTGTGGAGTGAGGAGGAGATGCAGGGGTGTGCAAGGGACAGCATGGTGGAGTGATGAGGTGAAACGAGCTGTGGAACAAAAGAAGAAGGCATATAGTGACTGGCTAGCGAGTATAGGTAGGGGAAAAGATGAGAGAGAGAGGAGAGAGGTATATGTGAACAGGAGAAGGGAGGTGAAGAGATTGGTGAAGGAGAGTAAGGAGAGAGTGGATGAAGAGTTTGGGAGGAATCTGAGTGTGAAATGGAGGAAGAGTAAGAAATTGTTTTGGAAGGAGGTAAAGAAAATGTTATGCTGCATGTATAAGGGCGAGACTGCTCGTCCCTTAGTCGCGGAGCCTGGAGCGAGGTTCTCTTTCTAGACTGGGTTGGGCTCTTTTAAGGCATTTGGTGGGAACAGGGCATAAAACTCAGGGCAACAACTTTACACATATATTACCACAAATTACAACAGTTACAATATATATGGCACACTTTACAAGGAGATAATGTCATACACAGATAGAAAGGGTCGGAGGACTTGGCGACAGGAGGGTGTGACTGGGCTTGCTGTAGGATGAAGCCCAGTGGTTGTGGAGAGCCCGGGTCAGCGGCCTGTGTCATGTGGCCCTGGGGTCGTCGAGGCTTCTGGGGCCTGCGTCAGGAGGCCGACCCATCTATGTCTCATCTGGGAGTGGTCAGAGGGCCGTGGTAAGGGGTGTGCCCTTCCACAGGAGTACGTGGGCTCGGGCCTAGGGGCTGGGCCCGAACTGGGAGAGTAGGTGCACTTGCCTGCGCTTACCCTGCTGGCGAGGAGGTCGTCACGTGGGGCTAGGGAGGTCTCGCCCCGGGGTCCTGGGGACGCCTAGGCTGGTCCTGGGGCTGCGGTCTCGCTGCTGAGCCTCCATTAGGTGTGGACTGCGGCAGCTAGGGGTGGCAGAGTATGACAGGGGCTGGGGCCACCGGAAGTCGAGGGAGAGAGCTAGGACTCCAGACACCAGGGGTCCTTGCTAGGCCTCCTCCAACTGCTGGTTGAGGGGGAGGGCACTTGCCATGACCCTTTCTTTTTGCTCTTTTAGTGAAGCGGCAAGGTGGCCATCACCGTTCCTCATTTTGTGGAGTTAGAGCAAGGGTGGCTAGTGTCCGTCTCCTCCCCGTGTGCGGCAACGTGGCCGTCACACGGTGTGAGTGCAGCAAGGTGGCCATCACTTTCCCTCCTTTTGTGGAGTTAGAGCGAGAGCGGCTGGTGTCCGTCTCCTCCCCGTGTGCGGCAACGTGGCTGTCATCCGGTGTGAGTGAGTGCGGCAAGGTGGGCGTCACTATACCTCCTTTTGTGAAGTTAGAGCGAGGGTGGCTGGTGTCTGTCTCCTCCCCGTGCGCAGCAAGGTGGCCGTCACCCGGTGTGAGTGAGTGCAGCAAGGTGGCCATCACTTGACCTCTTATTGTGGAGTTATAGCGAGGGCGGCTGGTGTCCGTCTCCTTCCCGTGTGCGGCAAGGTGGCCGTCACCTGGTGTGTGTGTAAGTGCAGCAAGGTGGCCGTCACCTGGTGTGAGTGAGTGCGGCAAGGTGGCCGTCACCTGGTGTGAGTGAGTGCGGCAAGGTGGCCGTCACTTGACCTCCT
>JAGKTI010004147.1:17965-30786 GCA_018397915.1 Birgus latro
TGGTCCAGCGAAGGTATAGTTTGGCGTGACTGTAACCTCTGCGGCGAGTTACCTGAGCACGAGAGGGGCGCATGGGAAAGACGCAGGTGCGCCCATCTTGTACTGAGCCCGCACCACTCATTTCCGCTCCCCGGGTATCTCCTCCTGGGGTGGATGTCTTGCCCAGGTAAGGTGGATGGGGAGCTTCGGTGTTTCGCCATGTATTGATGCTCTGCTTTTTAGAAAGTAAGACAGTGTGAAAGGGGAAATGGTAGGGAAGTTAAAGATAGGAATAATAGGTTGTTGGTGGAGAAGAGAGAGAAAATAAGGAGATGGAAGGTGCACTTTGAGGATTTGTTGAATGTAGAGAGTGGGAGCAGTGCGAGTACAAGTGGTTGGGGAATGGCTGGGAGAAGAAGAAATGAGAGGAGGGAGGAAGAGATTAGTAGGGTAGAAATAGTTGAAGCAATGAAGATCAAGATGGGAAAGGCCCCAGGAATTGATGGAGTGTGTGGTGAAATGCTGAAGTATGGGGGTGAGATTGTTGTGGAGTGGATATGGAAGTTGTGTAGATTGGCTTGGGAAGACGGAAGGGTTCCAGAGGACTGGAAATCAGGTATAATTGTTCCTTTGTACAAAGGAAAAGGGGAGAGAGAAGTATGTGGTCACCACAGGGGTATTTGCCTTCTTAGTGTGATTGAAAAAATATATGGTAGAATACTTATTGATAGGGTTAGGCATATAACAGAGTAGCTAGTTGGAGAAGAACGAAGGGAATTTAGGAAAGGAAAAGGGTGTGTGGATCAGATATTTGTTCGAAGATGTTTAATGGAAAAGTATCTAGAGAAGAGAAAGAAAGTGTATGCTGCCTTCATGGACTTGGGGAAAGCATATGACAGAGTAGATAGGCAAGGTATGTGGAAGGTATTAACAATAAATGGAGTGGAGGAGAAATTGTTGAGTGCTGTGAAGAGTATGTACGAGGGAGCTAGGGCTACAGTGCGAGTGGATGGTGAGCTGAGTGAGTTCTTTGACCTATATGTGGGACTGAGACAGGGATATGTGATGTCTCCATGGCTGTTTAATATATTCATGGATGAGGTTGTAAAGGAGGTGCAAGGTAGGGCAGTGGATGTGGGGGTGGATCTAATGAATGAGGGTGAGGTGTGGAAGATTCCAGAGTTCTTGTTTGCTGATGATACAGTATTGTTGAGCGAAGATGAATGGGAGTTGCAAGGTTTGGTGAATGAGTTTGGGACAGTGTGTAAGAAGAGGAATCTGAAGGTTAATGTAAACCTCTTCCCATCACAGAATGCACAGTGATGTTTGATGGCGAGTATATGGAGAATGTGAGTGCATTCAAGGACTTGAGGAGTGTGATGAGTAAGGATGGAAGTTTTTGGGATGAAGTGCTTGAAAGGGTACAGCAAGGAAGGAAAGTTGTTGGTTCACTAAAAGCGTTGATGAGAAATAGGGAGGTGAGTATGGAAGTTAAGAAGTCACTGCATGATGGTACAGTATTGTGATCGCTACACTGACGTATGAAAGTGAGGCGTGGACCTTGCTAGAAAGGAACAAGTCAAGAGTAAGAGCAGTGGAAATGAGCTACCTGAGAGGAGCATATGGAGTGACATGGAGGGACAGGTTGACAAATGAAGAAGTGAAAGAACGTTGTGAGGAGGATGTGGATGTGATTGAGAAAATTAGGAGAAATACACTGAGGTGGTTTGGACATCTGGAGAGAATGGAGAATGAAAGACTGACTAAGAGGGTGTATGTGGGTGAAGTGGAGGGGGGGAGACGGAGGGAGAGATCGAGGATGAGGTGGAGGGATGGAGTTGAGAGGTATATGAGGGAGGGGGGAATGAGTTAGAGTCAAATTGTGGGTGACAGAGCAACTTGGAGGCGTTTTGTCTGTGGCCACCCTTTGCGGGTGAAATACAGGAGTTGGGGGTAAGGGCTGCACACCACCCGGACGCCGGTGCAGACAACACTAGCACCCCCAGCCCCCCAAGGATCACAGGGGGTCTGCCGCTGACACTGACCAGCCCGGGACAGGAACGCCACACCTGTATCCCTCCCCGACGCTCCTCTTACTCCCAGCCGATGTCCCGGGTAGGCAGCAGCCGCCGTCGCCTAGTCTCCAGCCGGAATTCTACTCGCCAGGTAAGGGGTGGAGTTGTCTTGGCAACACCATGCAATGCCGCGGTATCGGCCATTGTCCATACCGGGAAAGGGGCAGAACCAGCCACAGTCCGTTCCCCAGTTGCATTCCCGCTGCAGGGCCATGACACCGGCCACAAGCCGTGTCGGTCAAATAGGACTGGCCACCAGTCGTCCACTACCTGCGGTCGTTCCCCCCAGAGTAGCGCTGCAGCACCAGCCATTGTCCGTCCCTCTGCTATTAGTGTTCTCTGCCCTATGGTACAGGCCACTAGCCATACCAGAGTTATAGTCCCCTGTAGGACCACGATGTTGGCCACTAGCCGCGTTGAGCCAGAGGTAGAGCAGGCCATAGTCCGCTCTTCTCCTACAGGAGACTCTCACTCCCCTTACGGAGATAGGGTAGAGCGAGCTGTGTCTCGTGCTAGCCCTGAGTTCCAACAGGGCAGAGGAACACCTGTGCCGGCCACTAGCTGTACAGGGGAGGCAGAGTTGGCCACAGTCCACTCTTCACCCTCTGTTCCCAGGATATCTCCCGACAGGGAAGTCCCTTGCCTGGCCCACCCTGTTTCCTGTGCCCGGGCGGGATGCACCCTCTCCCCTGCAGAGGGAGTGACTGGGAAGGACCCTTTCCCGGAGCCTTGGCGAGGCCTTACCCGAGACCTTAGTTCCCTTCAGCTCTGCCAGTGTGAGCAGCAGCCGAGGCAGAGCTTCAGCAGGCGTAGCAGCCAGTGTCAGGCCCTGTCGACCACTCCCCCAGTCCGAGGTTCCTGTGATGCCCTCTAGCCATTGCCGCAGTCCAGCCACCCCAGGTTCCAGTACCCTGGGTCTTCAGACACCCCGGGAGCCACCCCAAACACCAGGGTGCAACTTACCTGCTGGTAGGGCCTCTCAGTGCCCGTCCCAGACCCAGCGTCAGGCCCGCCTCTTGGCTCTCTTCGGACCGAGCCCCAAGCCCCGCACCTATGTGTGGGGCCCTGTGAAGGCGTCTCTCTCTGTCCACCCTCCTAGCAGAGGGTTTAACCCTCGGCCCACTAGTGATAGTGAAGACAGACTCTACCAGTGTGCGCCTCTTAGACCCAGATATATGTATACGGTCATATGTGTAATGCGAGTGATTCCTTACAGTGTGTTCTCATGATTAAGTGGCCAGAAAAACCCAGAGTATTAGACTAGATGAGCCCACTAGTGATCCTGGTCTATGGTATATTTCAAACGGAGCTCCGTGCGCCCCCGATTGTGTAATGTCGCTCACTCCCCCCCAGTGAATGAAACGCCACAGTGACCAAACAGGAAGACTATATTGTATCAATCGTGCTGTCTCCTTGATTATTAATTCTCTCCCTCCCCAGTGTAAAGGCACGCCAGTGTTTGTGAAGCTACCCACACGGTGTCCTTTGGAAACGACACCCACAAAGTGATCATGCCGCCCCTTGTTTGTTAATTCTCTCCCTCCTCAGTGTACAGGCACGTTAGCCACCGTGTGCCTATCCATCTCCGAGTGTTTCCCTGAAATACCGCAGTCGCCCCTCTCAGTGTGTGATAGCGCGGCCGGCTCCCTCCGTGATAGACCGGCAACTAGATTTGTACCTATTGACATAGTGTTAACGTAATACCCTTGTATCAGTGCCGTCCAGTGCTATACTATATTGGGAAATTGTAACAAGTGTATTTCTGTGTCCAAGGTATAAATGTAATAGAAGTACCCTAAATACTGGGTGTATTTTACCATACTTTCCCTAAGCTGGTATAGAGACATTGTAATTCAGTAAAACCTGGTGCTAACCCATCTCCGGCCAACAATCTATTGTATCTAGTGTTGTAATATTTGTCTCTGGGAAGATATTTGTAATACATGTATGTAACAGTTCACTGTCTTGTTTTTGTGCCCAGTCCTTTCCTTAGAAATGCCGACCCAGTCTTGAATAAGAACCCGCTGTGAGCCTGCGTATTTGATGGGACGAGAAGTCGCCTCTCAGAAACGCGACGGGTAGTAAGTTCACCTCTCGCTTATGTGTACAAGGGACGAGTAGTCGGCCCTCAAATACATGGCATAACAGTTGGATTAGGGCGTCGGGCTATAGACAGTTAGATAGACTTGAGGTTTATCGACGACCTGTTCCACTGGCTGCCCACCTCCGCTCCGACTGGATGCCTCAGTGTATCAACCATACTCAAATGCATGCAAGAAAAGAAAACCTCAGTGGGAATCTAACAGTTTAACCAAACCTAATCCAACTAAAATGCACAACACTGACAACGACACCTACAAGCAGCATAAGGGGGAGAAAATGCTCACCTTGCAGGTAACTGGGCCTTCCGGGCCACAACGGCTTATCCCACTCTCTCCCGTAAGCCCCTCCTCTCCACAACCTCACCAGACCCTAGGTAGCAGTACGGGTGCATTACTCTTCACTCGGGCCAGCCCGCATGGATCACTCGCAGCCCATCTCTCGGACACACCACCACTAAGCCAGCAGAAGACAGGGCGTGTGTGCTGGGCATTCCCCAGGCCCTGTCTTCCCCCCTTTCTATGACGCCAGCGTCCTCTGTCGCCAGGCAGAGGGCGCCCCCTTATATTTGAAGCTCATTTCTCTGACGGGCTCTCCACCGGTCCACCCTGAGCCCATGTCACACTTAGTGTGGCAAATCTTACACACACACACACACACACCATCTCTCGCCTGTGAGGACCTCCACCCAGCCCTCGGTGGGACCAGTTTTCCAGCAGCTCTCCACCAGCCGAGGGGGTTAGGCCTGGTCTATCTACCCTGAGGACGTAGGCCTAGATTCCGCCGACCCGGAGGTCGAGGCCGAATTTCTCCCTCCACCTGGAACAGGGCCTTTCCCTCGCCGTCGACCGTGACTGGGCCTTCCCTCTTGGCTTTCCGTCTGCTGCTGGGGAACTGGGCGAGTCTTTAGCCCTACACCATCAAGGGCAAGGGGGTTGAGGGCAGTGTTGGGGCGGTTTTTCTCGATCTCCAGCAGTCGGCGCCACTCGATCGGCGCAAAGTCGTCCTTCCTGCTGCCCGTCCCGCCCTGTCCTCCTCGATCTTCGACCTGTGCAGCCGGCCACACGATCGTTCCGCCAGCCCTCGTCTTCTTCCCTGCCTTCCTCGTCAGTTTGTCTGCCTGCTGGTGCCCCGTTTTTCTTAAGTTTCTGCAGCGCGCTTTTGCGCGCCCTCTGACAGGCTCTTTGTTTGCCCGTGTCCCCACAAGTTGGGGCGAATATTCACAAACAGCCCTCATCAGACTTGGGTTGGGATTTGAACCTCGGCATTTCCACGCAGCAGACCAGCAACTTCCGCCGGAATTGTTGGCGAGGAAGCGACCACCAGTTCTTCCTCGACTGCTAACCTCCCCCAGGAGCAGAAACACGGTCACGCCCGCTGGGTAGACCTGTGTGAGGGCGTCCGCCGGATCCCTCCTACCAGCCCTGGGATTCATAGCGGTGCTGTGGTAGCGCCCGCCGGGCATACCACTACGGTGTCACCTGCCGGGTATGCCGTGGTTGCGCCAGAACCCCAGCAGGAGCAAGGCAGCGCCTGCCGGGCATGCCCCACCGAGAGCAATCGCCGGGTATCTCTCTCCTGCTGCCCTCGGAGTAAGGGATGCCTGGACAATGCCCGCCGGGTTTGTCAGGCAGAGGGAACATCTGCCGGTACTTCCCCTTCCCCTCCTCCGTCAGGGTGCCTTGGTAACGCCCGCCGGGCTTACAAGGCCCAAGGAGGATCTTTGGGATCTCCTCCTCTCCCGGCGTGGAGTTACAGCAGCGCCCTCCGGGCCCGCCAAGCTGAGGGCGCGAGCTCTGGCTCCCCCTCCTCCATGAAGCCGGAATCTCCCGAAGGGGAGCAAGTCTGGCTTGGCCCGACCCTCCTGTGGCCGAGTGGGACTCCTCTCTCTCTTCCCTACAGGTCTAGCGTGTGACAGACGGGACGCAGGGATCCGGTCGGTCCAGCTGCCCCTCTCCCGACGGTCGGCGCTGACGAACTCCCAAGGGCATCCAGGCCTCAGGCGACTCCTGACGGCCTCTCCCTCCCGAGGCCGCAGCCCTCCGCCCGTGAAGGGCACCCCCTCCTCCTCAGGCTCACCCGAGGTGCCTGACGTCCCCCGCACCCCGACCATCGCCCAGGCAGTACGCCGGGCCACTCGCCTGCTGGCCCTCTTCGGTCCTAGTCCCGAGGTCCCCAGTACTCCGGAGGCTGCCTCCCGACGCGAGGTGATGCCCCCTGCCGGCCTCCCTCCTACTCCGGGCTGACATCTGAACCTCCAGAGAGCGTGAGGACGTTCTCTCTCCCTCACTCTTCGGCAGTCACTCCCCGTCCTGTGTTGGGACTCCTCCCCCAGTGCTCCCTGAGTGTACCCTCTCCCTCCTTGAACAATTCCCCCCTCACTCCTCCCCAGTGTTCTCACATTCTCCCCAGTGCTCTGTGTTCTCCCCAGTGCCCTTGTGTGCTACCTAGTACGAGTAAACCCAACAGTGATATCCCCAGTGACTTTCCGAGACCCAAAAACCTACCCCAGGTTCAGTGTACGCCTCAGTGATACGAGGGAGAGATCCCTGAAAGACAGGTGTGGGCCAAGAACTAATTGTGTATCCCTAAGACACACGTAGAGTGCCGAAGACTCATTATACCCAGTGTGCTACTCTGCTATTATATTTTGTATAAGTTGTAACTGAACTCTGCAAGTGTCACGTGTAGTATTGCATATTGTATTGTCTGTCTAAATCTGGGTCAGTATATGTGATGTACTGGTTTGCCTGTGTTTTTGCCCTGTTCCTTTGGCAAATGTTCTAATCCGGTCAGGTAGTAAAGGACCTCAAAGCTTTTGCCTGTGACTTGTGGTGCGAGGAGTCGCGCCCTAAAACACAGCGGTAAACCTGAGGTTGACCCTGTGTACTTCCGGAGCGAGAGGTCGTGCCATAAAAACACTGCGCATAACACTAACTTTTCAGCCTTTGACAGCCAACCTTCACATTTTAATAAGTGCTTTAGAAACGCTGTACTGTATATGGTTAACTACTGGTAGACGTTGGAGGAATATTTACTCCTTTCTAAATCCGTCGTAGTTACGGTGCTCAGAGGTACAGTACGTTTATAAAAATAGCCTAGTTATGAAAATCCAGGAAAATCAACAAGTAACCTGTGAAAGACACATTTCAAAAGAATTATGGAAAGTCCGCGCCCGTTAGGTGAAGAAATTTCTTATATTACAGCTCCAGTCTAATATATAAAGTCCCTGTTGTATCAAACTTGTACCTAAACTAAAGGTTTGTTTACACAGTGATTGTGGTTGCACTGTACAATAAAATTGGTTAACCATACATTAACAACTTCAGCTTTTCTATGTTTAATCTGTCCTTTGAATGAAGAGAGAATATCATATGTTTGCTATGATGATCTTTGAACGTTAAAGAAGAACTCTATTCAATACTGTTTCTATGGCTGAGCTGGGTGAGGGATAGGGTAAACAGTCAAATTTACTACGACCCAAAAAAAATATATATATATTTTCCTCCAAAATGCTCTGCTAGGTAAGTAATTTAAGCCTTTTATGTTCAGTAACAAGTGTATGAGCTCTGCTTAGTAAAATGATTATTTCAGTAAGTTTCTGATTTACAAGCCATATTGACCGGCGCATCCCTGATCCCGGGTGACTGACATTCATCATTACAAAATAAGAGGCGAGAGATTTCCACGTACGGATGGTTAGAAGTTTGCGGAGCGTCAGGTGGAGACTGCTAGTTCAGCACTTTTTCAGTGAAGGGTAAATTTGCAGTTTCGATCTCAGTATTCAGATAAATATACACTAATGTCAGCATAGATGCCTATGTTTTTCCAGTGGTTTTTGGTGTGATTCGTGAAGTTTGAAAAACGTTGCCAACACAAATTTCTTTTTTTTTTTTTTTTTTTTTTTTAGTTAAAATCCACCCAATCACCGTAAACTGCAAGTTATTCTAAACAGAAATGGGTGACAAAGCCCATCCAAACTCAACAAAAACCATCAGAAAAATGTGCTGGTAGGTTTCAGTGTTATCCACACTGAACCTTACCTTTAACACCCCAATTTGAGTTTAGGAGGGATGTGGGACAGTAGCAGCATCTTTGTAGAACATCCTGGACAATTGCAGGAAAGGTTTCATTTACAAAGGTGAAAGTTTCCTAATTTTATATTTTGTTTATAATACCAAAGTTCTGCAGAATTGACATTTTTGATACTTAAAATATTAGGTTTGTTGGCACTGGGGGCAATAAGTTGGTTTGGACTTGAAACTCATTTGTCTCCATATCGTACTGGTTAGTTAGATTAAACTAAACTTAGGCTTGGTTAAATCAATCATTGGGTTAGTAGGAACAAAGTGGTGGATTTATCATGGAGCCAAATCATCCTGAAATCTCCAGAGTGGCAGTCCACCATTTGCCATGATTTGCTTGTAAAACTGATGAGGTATACTGTATTTGATATCTTGGAAATTATTTATTTCCTGACCTTTTGAAATCAGTCACTATGGTAATTAGATGTAGTTTAATGAGGAAAAAAATACATATGTAAATTACAGTAATTTTCAAAACTGAACTTAGGTTTTTTGTTTCAACCAGGACATAGCATATCCATTTTTTTGTGTGTGTATTCTTAAATTCTAAAGGACAATCAATTTGATATTAGATACACATTTATGATACCCCTAGATGCAATACCCCAGAATAGTGATGAAGGTAGAAATACCACCCTACCCCGCCTATCATAGGCCTACCCCCTGTTTTGTGATGGGTTTTGATTTTTTTAAAACTGATTTTGATGATATTTTAGACTTAAATTTTGTGTTTAGGTTGATTTGTAAACTGTTTTTAGACTTAGATTAATGTGTTATAGTCATAAGTGTAGTGAACACTGTCATTTGGGGTATGGATTCTCATGCATCAGATGAGGTACAAAACAGTGTGGATGACTAGGTGACTCAAAGAATATTTCATGTTTCACCATTGAACATCTAACCTGTCATAGAATGCATAGTAATAATTTTAAATAAATATAATTATGAAAGCCTTAAAGAGTAAATATTTCATGCATTGATGAAAACTGTGACATTGATAGATCATGTGTGCACATTCGGTCTGTCAAGAAAAACACTTTGAAAATCCGAAGGAATTTCTAAATAAATGTTAGAAAATAAGAGAGAAGAAAATAGAGCAGATCAGCAACCAGAACAGTAGCTAAAATGACATAAGAAGGGCTGTTGAAAAAGCTGTCCTGATTGCATCATCGATCGATAAATCATGTGTTTACATTCGGGCTTTTTAAGGGAAAATGCTTTGAAAATACAAAGGAATTTCTAAATAAATGTTGGAAATAAGAGAGAAGAAAATAAAGGCGGTCAACAATCAGAACTGTAGCAAAAACAATAAAGAGGGGCCATTGAAAATTCTATCCTGATCACATCCTCGATCGAAAAATCATGTTGTTACATTCGGGCTATTTAAGGGGAAACTCTTTGAAAATACAAAGGAATTTCTAAATAAATGTTGGAAAATAAGAGAGAAGAAAAAAAGGAGCTCAGCAACCAGAACAGTAGCTAAAATGACATAAAAAGAGGCCGTTGAAAAGGCTGTCTCGATTTCATCATTGACTGCATTCCTCATCAAAACATCAGCGATTCTCTGTCACAACATTTTGCATCTTGGACAATTCTGTGTCATTCGTACATTATTATTATGCATAACAGATGTTTATTTAATTGTTCCAGGACCATCTGATGGTGGGATTGTATACAGTGCTACTGATGATGATTTAGATTTGCCTCCCCATTGGGAGGACACGGGCAAAAACAAAAGCCCGTCAGAGAAAAGCTGTACAAAGATTTAGGGTTACAGGTTAACGTGGGGGAGGGTAGGTAGCTACAACCCCCAAAATCACAGAGGCAGGTGCCCGAGCAATAGTTTCTGCAGCCAAACGATAGTCGTCATCCCTGAGAAGCTGCTCACCAAGGCCACGCCGAAGACAATATGTTGCGGGACAGTCAAGAATATAATGTAAAAGAGGTGTTGCACTAATGCCGAAGCAATGAGGGCATGGCTCTGGGTTTCCACCAGTCATCTGGTTATAACATGGATATCCCAGACGCAACCGGCGAAGCTTGACAAGAAGGTGATTGGGTGTGCCGGTGGGTACATCAACAGGTGTATAGGTTGTAGCAATGGCATACCAGGTGGCAGAGCGAGAGCCTTCGTATACCTGGAATTGATGATCTTCCCGGGAAAGACGGTGGACAGCGTCAGTTACTTGTCGCAAGATGCGAGATAAGCTAGGTCGTAACGGAAAGGTGACGATAGGGAGAGTGCAGGCGAGATGAGCAGCAGCATCAGCACGCTCGTTGCCCATAATTCCAACATGTCCAGGAATCCAGTGTAGATAAATTTCACCTCCCCGGCTAGCGATGGTAGTTGCAACAGCCAGGATGGAGGTAAGTAGGAACCTGTTGTCTGTGAAATTGAGCTGCTGCAGGCCATGTATAGAAGAGAGGGAGTCTGTATGTATAATGATGCGCCGATGGGGGAAGCGATCGGCATGGCGAAGAGCACCAAGGATAGCAACAAGCTCAGTTTGGTAGGCTGAAGCGCCAGAGGTGATACGCCAGGACTCAACCCACTCGTCACAAATAAAAGCAGCGCCTGCAGTTCCATCAGCACCCACAGACCCATCTGTATAACAGACGGCAGCATCAGGAGTGTAGAGAGCCGCCATATGATGCAATCCATCCTGTTGAAGAAGAGCAGGAAGAGAGGCCCTTGGGTTTGCCACAGTAGGCTCAATACACCTAATCACAGGAGGAAGCCAGGGTGGTGCTGGAGCATAGGCAGGGTCAGGCAAATCAGGACCACCCCTGACGGCATCAGCGGCATCAAGTCTGCGAACTGCGTTGGCGGCAAGGAAAATCCAATCACCTCCAGGGCGTGGATTCGGGGGCTGATCAAGTGTTCGCCGGAGGAGAACAGAGACAGGAAGGTGGGGCCGGTGCCTGCATAGCTTAGCAGCGACAGCTGCTGTTTGTGCCCAAATGCGATGTTGCAGAGATGGGAAACCGCTCTCAGCCCGAAGATTAACACGATGCGTCCATGGTGGTGCCCCAAGCATCACACGTAGGGCAGTATTTTGTACCACTTCCAGGGAACGATGAAGCGACTCTGAGATCCCAATGAGACATACAGCCCCATAGTCCACAAGGGATCGGATGCCGTGGGTGTAAAAGGTACGCAGGACGCTGTACGAGGCACCCATATTGGGGCTAGAAAGGGCTTTGAGGACAGAGATGTGAGTAACCGCCCGTTCCCGTACATACCTCACATGGCTGGCAAACTTAAGATGGCTGTCGAACCAGACGCCTAGGTACTGGTGACATCGTACAAAGGCAAGGCGTTGACCCCCAAGGAGGAGGGGACGGTCTGGGTGGCGAAGACCGAAAGGTAGGCATTTGGTCTTGTTAAAGTTGATTTTTAGACCAAGTTCGCAACATTTGTCATGAAGGCGGGCGAGTGCAGCTGGTGCCTGGGTATAGCAGTTTCGCCCGGAGAAGACCAATGCCAAGTCATCTGCATAGGACAGTAGAGAAATCCCTTGACCATAGTCAACAGTGAGCAGTTCCTCTATCAACACATTAAATAAAAGAGGACTGAGAACACTTCCCTGGGGTGTGCCATTGACGTGTGGATAAGGGGGGGATATTTTGCCCTGGAATCGCACACAAGCAGCTCGGTCGAGAAAGAAGTCCCTCACCCATGAGAGGAGGCGACCACCCACGCCCTTGGCTGCGAGGGCTGCCAGTACTGCATCCGGGTTGGCAAGTTCAAACGCCTTCTCGAGATCGAGGAAGACAGCCATGCCACGACCACTCCTCAGTTCGCCAAGAAAGGAGGCCAAACAGTGCTGAGCACTCCTGCCAGGGAGGTAAGCGAAGAGCCGTGGATGGAGCGGTCCCAACCTCCAGGCAAGACGAGAGAGGATTAGCCTCTCAGCAGTCTTGGCAATACAGCTGAGGAGAGATATCGGCCTCATGGAGTCCGGGTTGCATGGCTTGGGGATGGGGTGAATAATGGCTGTCTTCCACGATCCCGGGAGACGCCCTTCAAGCCACGAGTGATTAAACAGATCCAGGATACGAGCCTTCCCTGCTTGGCTGATGCGAGCCAAGAGGGAGTAGACAAGGCCATCAGGGCCTGGAACCGTATCCTTTCTGCCGTTTAACACTCAATCCAGCTCCCCAACAGTGAATAGGTGGTCTGCAACGTCAGGTCGAGAGCAAGCAGCCTCAACCAAGGCCCTACGGGGGCCTGCAAGACGAGCTTGCAGATCACCGATAGACTGTGGGAGGCTAGCGGGGGCAGTACGGGCAGCAAAATGAGCAGCAAGACGAAGTGCCTCGCCAGCAGGGTCAGGATGTGAAGGTGTTCTTGCCGGTCGGGGGGAGTAAACGGACTTAATCCGCGCCCACATCTCACCAAGTGTGGAGTGGGAATCTAGTGACCTGCACCACCTCATCCAAGCCTCGTCCCGAATGCGGCGCTTTTCCTGCGAGACGTGTCGCTCCACTGCAGCCAAGTATTTCCTGGTCAGAGAAGAAGGCCGCCGACGGTAGGTCTTGCGGGCCGAGTTCAGCCGATGGTTAAGCTCTTGGACCCGCT
>JAGKTI010004147.1:40304-52309 GCA_018397915.1 Birgus latro
ATCAACAAAAACAAAATACAATTCCCTTTTCTTACCAGTATATTTTTCCTGAAGCTGTCGAACAATGAATATGGCATCAGTGGTCCCCCTGCCTGGCATAAACCCAAACTGCATCTCATCGTTATTCACTCTTTCTCTAATCATACCTTCTAGAACTCTCTCCATTACTTTCATTATCTGATCTAAGAGCTTTATACCTCTGTAATTTCCCCTTTCCAGGGCATCACCCTTCCCTTTGTACACATTTACAATTACACTCTTCAGCAAATCATCTGAGACAACATACTCTTATATAATCCTATTTATCAGGTCAGTGACTAACCTCACCCCAGTATCTCCTGAGGCCTTCAACATTTCGGCAGTCGACCCAGACACACCTGCCGCCTTCCCCACCCGCATCCTGCCTATTGCCTGACTCACAGTAGCAGCGTCAATCAAAGGCCAAGGACCAAACACTGGATCAGCTGGCTCCAAACCTTCCCTATCCCAATCAAACTCCTCATTCAACAACCTGCTATAATGCTCTCTCCATGCATCTTTAATATCCTCACTGTTCACCACTATCTTCCTTCATCATTCTTCACACACTGCTCACCTACAATGTTCCGATTATCCCTCTTCACCTGATTTTCCACCCTAAAAATCATATTTTTCCTTCCTCCATGATTTAGATTATCAGGTAAAAGTCTCTGTGACTCAGACTTCGCCCTGTATACCTCTCTTCTAGCCCTGCGCTTGGCAGTCAAGTACTCCTCCCTGTTACCACCCTTCTTCCATTCCCGGAAAAGCCTTCTTTTCTCCTTAACTGCGGCTTCTACACCCTCATCCCACCACCAAGTTACTTTATGTCTTGGTGGGCCTCTTGTCCAACCGCATATTGCATCTGTACCTCTCAAGAGGTTGTTCTTAAGGGCTCTATACTGTTCATTAACGTCTCTATCTACGGCTTCCTGTTCAGCCACCACTCTCCTCATCTCACTATAAACGGCATCTCTTACTGATTGGTTTCCCAGCTTCCATATTTTCCTCCTAGGTACATATGTCCTCCTTCTCATCACTCGTTCCTTAAGCACCATGTCACAAATCAACAGTTTGTGCTGCTGCACACACTCCTCGCTTCCTATAACTTTAACATCCCTCACTAATCTCCTATCAACCCTCCTGACCAGAAAATAATCTATCTGACTACTATTTCCCTCGGACTCGTACGTAATCAATCTACTCACTCTTTTTCTAAAATGTGTGTTGCACACAATCATGTCCATAGCCTCCCCAAACTCGAGTATTCTTTCCCCTTCCGCATTCCTCACACCATATGCACATCCTCCATGGACTCCTTCATAACCTTGAGCTGCTTCACCAACATGACCATTTAAATCCCCTCCCAGAACCACTACCTCATCATCGCCCATACCACTTACCACACGTATTAAATCATCCCAAAATCTGCCCTTCTCTGCATCATCCAATCCTACCTTTTTTTTTTCTTTTCTTTATGTGTCCGACTCTGGGCATAGGCTTCACAGCCTGCTATCAAGGCCCAGTCGTCCTCCTACAATCTACATGTCACCACTTCGGCGCTTAACACCCACCGTCCATATTGAATACATGCTAGGGCTGTCTCATACAGGACTGGTGTATTGGTATTAGCGGTGTCATTTTTACGACATGTCGGCTGGTCTTCTGGTAGATCAGTAAAGCCTGATTTAATGACATTCAAATCCTTAAACTGTTCCCTGCACCAGCGAGGATTCGAACCTGGGTCCCACGGGACCGCAAGCCAACTCTCTACCGATCGAGCTACTGCCTCTACCTATGGAGCATATTCCTATGTAACTGAAATCATTTTCCTTCCGATCAAAATTTTTACTACTAATATCCTATCACTTACTCTCATAACATTCATAACATATTCCACCCATTTCTCCGCGACCAACACACCCACACCCCCATATCCGTCAGTTCCCCCCTACCAAAACAACTTATAGTAGCAATCCTTCCCAGGAATCTTTCTGGCTGATCCACCCCTGTACCGGACTTCCTGATAGTTTGAATATAAAATGTCTTAAAGATATGCGAGAACAACCAAGAACCTTGGAGGTGGGCAGCAGGGAGGACTCACTCAGAGTGACAAGATGGTTGCCACAACACTACAAGAAAAAGAAGCCAGGAGTACCCAACAGCATACCTCGCCAAATGCAAGTACTAAAGGTGCAACAATAAGGAAACAAATGTTAGTGAGGAAAACGATGAGTGTGTAGGTGGGTCTGACCAAGGTTGTATCTACATCCGAAGTTCAAAACCTTGTGACTGGATTGACTGTGCTGGGTGCGACAAATGATTCCACTGTTCTTGCATTGGTATGCTCAAGGAAGTGTTTGCTTTTTTTGAAAATTCCTACAGAGCCTTCATTTGTAAGCAGCGTTTAGGTGATATCTGAGGTCTTTTCAAGGCAATAGATTTCTTGAAGGATCTGGGAAGAAAAATGGAGGATCTGGAAAAACAAAAGGCTGATGTAAACACAAGGGTAGAAAAACTAGAGGATAAAACTGAATATTGTGTAAGGATAATGATGAATTTAGGGAAGCAGTGTGGGAACAGATCTATGACTTTCAATCCGACGAACAAGAAAAGGCATTCAGGAAACCATGGGCTGGAGGAGTCAAAGGCGGAAGACCCGAATGAGAAATTCATCGAAGATGTACGCAGGGTAAAGAACATTGTTAGGGATTTGAGTGGTGGTGACCATCATCCACTCACTTGATGTAGTGCTGCCTACTTCTTCCTTAGCTCGTATCATTCTTTTTCTGTGCCTTCCCTCCTCTCTTCCAATTTCTCCCATCTTTCTTGTCACTTCTTATTGCTTTTCTTTCCTTTACAGGTGGCTTTACATGGAGTGACCAAGCCAAATGGTTTCCTGTTAGCTAAGAAACCATTTACAACGCTGGGTGATAATTAATAATCAAACCATACGTGCTCCCTACGTGTCAACAAGTGAGTTGGTGGAGGGTTAGTGCCCCTCCCTATAAAACAAATAACTCAAAGTCAAATGGCCACCCCTTACGGGATTATGGCGTCTGGCAATAGATAGGTAGATAGTCTTGGGGATCTCAGATACAGTTGAGATAAAATCCTTGACTAAGCTAAACCCCCCACTTTGCCAAGGAGGCAAAAGTGCCCACAACAATAGCAACAACAGCAAAGCAAGTCTTCTCAAAGTATTTTAGCAAATGAGGACCTCAGATGGAAAATCCTAAAAGAGAACAAAAATGCAAACAGTAACTTCCTCTGGAACCTCCTGGACCAGAAGTTTGCAGATAGTCTATAATGCCAGACCGAATTTTCAAGGAGAGACAGGCTTATGCTAACCTTGCTTAGGAATGTGATGAGAAAAACAAGTCTCTTCTCGACAGTGTAGTCGGGAAAAAGTGGATAATACCAGGAGGAAGACTGACACAAATAGCAGAGTAGCATGCCAACACCAACAGTCATACAGCTGTTTCACAGGGAGTTTGTTCAAAAACTTTAACAGGTCTGGAGTTGATGGATGGCCCAGGAAACCAGCCATCTCCAAAATTTTTTGAACCACAGCAAGGCACCCCTCCAGAACAAATTGCGGTTGACAGCATTAGGACCAGTAAGCCAGTAGAGGCCATAAAATGTATACATACAGTATATACCAATGCGGACAGTATCAGTACTTACTGCAAAAGTGATCTCATAGATTTAGTAGTAAAAAAGGAAAGCCCTCATGTTATTTTTATTACGGAAAGCAAGTTAAGTTCTGAGGATTTGTTTGCGCAGTACATTGATTGTAACTCTTATTCCATTTATAAAAAAGATAGGCAAACTGGTGCTGGTGGCGGAGGTGATTTTTGTAATTCGGAAATATCTCACTTCTTCACAATTCTCCAGAGATGTACCAATACCGATACCACAAAATTGGACCGATACCGATACTACTTCCGATACCAGATTTTTTTTCAGTTCAGATGTTTGCTACAGGGTAATCTGATTATCACTGCTGCAGCAAGAGCCTGATGTTTTGTGACTTGTGTCAGGCTGAGAGTCATCTAACTTCCGTTTGTGTTCCAAATGCTTATTTTCCTTTCAGCAGCAATTCTTCTTTTTCAAGTTCTTGTTTATGCTTGCTTTGTAAGTGTTTTCTCAAATTAGTTGTGTTGAATGTTTTTCCCTCTTTACCTCCCCTTGACAAAGAAACCTCACATAGTTTGCACACAACTTTTGCTCCATCATCTTCAGACACTTCGAAGAATTTCCGCACAGTACTCCTTTGATGTCGAGTAGCCATAATTGTGATGGTAATAGAGAATTGTGCTGGGCTTGCCCAGACAGCTAAAGTCCTTCCAGTTTATGGTGAGCGTTTGGGCATTGGCCTTTCCGGGGGTTCCTCCATGTGCGACGCTGCCAAACCTCGTACAGGACCAGTTGTCGGATTATTGAGTCATTTCCCTATGGGGTCAATTATCGGATTCTCTCTCTCTCTCTCTCTCTCTCTACATAATAAAAGGAACGTTATACATTTTGTGTTGATAAGCCTATACAGTATAATGAATTATTCGAATATGAAAAGCCTCTCTCTCTCTCTTTCTCTCTCTCTGCATAATAAAAGGAACGTTATAAATTTGGTGTAGATTTATTTATACAGTATATTAAGGCTATACAGTAGGATGAATTATTCGAATTGGAGAAGCCTCTCTGTCTGTCTGTCTGCATAATAAAAGGAACGTTATAAATACTGTGTAGATTTATTTATATAATAGGGTTATACAGTGTGATGAATTACTCGAATTGGAGAAGCCTCCCTGTCTGTCTGTCTGTCTGTGTCTGTCTATCTGTCTGTCTCTGCATAATAAAAGGAACGCTATACATTTTGTGTTGATAAGCCTATAGTGAATGCTGAATTATTTGAATTTGAGAAGCCCCCCCCCCTCTCTGGATTAGCACTGTCCCCCAAGTTCGGAGAAAAGCAACGTCGGACAGCAACGCTGCCAAGTATTGTTGTATTTATACAAAATCATTGCTATTATAAACAAAATATACATTCATAACACTATATAGCCTTTTTAGAGAATTAATTCAGAAGAAGTAAATAGATGACATAATTATAAGACAGAGTGATGTGTGTTGGGCGAGGTTTGGCAGCGTCGCACGTGGGCGAACCCCAGGAAAGGCCAACGCCGAAACACTCACCATATATTGGAAGGACTATAGTAGCGAGTTTTTGTGCCTTCAGTAAAGTGTTCGAGCCAAACCTTTGTAAAAGAAACAGCAATTTTCTGCTTGTAGTAACCATCCCGGAAACTTGTCTTGCTGTAGTATTGTAAATAGAAATACAAATGAAATTAAACAACTATATTTATCAATGAGAAAAAGTTTTAAAAGTTGTGAAACCATAACTCATGTAGGCAGAAGACTGTGTGTGAGGGAGGGTGGTGCCTGTCGTCTGAGGGCTGTGGCAGGGCCCTGAGCCGCTGATGCAAGGCTACCAAACTGTCTCCTACATGTCCATGGTGGCAGATGTGGCTCATTACCAGAGAATGTACTGTATTATTACACACCATGTACCCAAAATAATATGATAATAATTAGAGATTACCACAAATTTATTCTTCATCCTTTTAAACATCCAGATTCTGTTTAACAAAATAACTTCCAGTGAGTGATCTTCTATGCATTAAATTCCTTTTAAGTAACGGTAGTATTGGCAGAAAATCAGCTGATACCGATTCTGATCCCAATACTCTAAAAATGGGCCGATACCACCGATACAGATACTGATACATCGGTAGATCTCTAGAATACTCAAATGAAGTGCAGAGAAGTAATGAGACAGTACCTTGTATAGTTGAAATAGAGGGGAACAGAACACTTTTAGGGTGCACCTATAGGCCTCCAAATTCTTCAAGAGAATATAACCAAAGTATAAGGCAGTCACTAGTCGAAATGTCTAATACACATGTTAATAAATTTTTGTTATGTGGTGATTTTAATTTTAAGGAAATTGATTGGGGGAATCATTTTGTGGAAGGGAGTACAGAAAGTGGACAACGTAGGTTTTATGAGGTTAGTCAAGGTGCACTTATACCAAGCATGTCAAGAAGTTTACTCATACACGTGGGAGTGACAACCCAGCACTTTTGGATCTCTTTTTTTACCATAGCTGAACCAGAGATAGAGGACCTAGAGTGCAGAGCTCCATTAGGAACTAGTGATCACAGTGTACTATACTCCATTTCACCAAGTATGGCACCATCTCTGATGTCCTCAACACCTGTAGTGTTGATGTAAATCCTCTATACCAGGTAAACCCCTATGTTTTACCTTGAGAACCAATATATATAAAGGCAATACAAAATAGGTATATCCAGTATGGAGGACCTTTATCAGTGCAAGAGGTGTTGACGACATCAGTGATGGTGCCAGACTCGGTGAAATGGACTATAGCTTTCAATCACCTGGTGGAAGGGACTCCACTCAGTCACCAACCCAACAAGAGGAGCTGCTACAAAGGAGACTATACACAGGCATATATGATGTTTAACAATATAAATTGGGAGGAAGATTTTAGACAAAAGAAAGTAGACTAAGTGAAAATTGGTGCATCATTTTAGCACAGTACCACTCAGTTGTCAAAGTATTGCTCCAGGAGGATCAAAACCCAAGTGAAAGTGGATGTCTCAGAGAGTTTTAAATATGACCAGGAAAAAGGAGAAAGCTTGGAAGAAGTACCGAAAAGGAGATCTCGAGCCAGATGCAACAACTAGCTACTGCGGGATAAGAAACGAAACAGCTAAAGCTGTATGGGATGCAAAATATTCCTTTGAGAAGAAACTCACTTGCAAGTTCAAAGCTAACCTACATGTTTCTATGCATACAATAGGCGTGGAAAGTGTTGACGCCATCTTAAAAAAAGAAAACATTCTTGTGGTTAGCAAGGAGAAACAAATAAATTAACACTCACCATTGAATTTAGTATTTACTGGCATTCCCCTTCACCTTTATTATCTTCTTAAGGCGTCTGGGGAGACTGATGGCATAGTTTTGCAGAACAGACGGACTAAAACTGCTCCATAGCTGCAGCCTCAAGTTTAGGCAAAGATGATGTGTCCATACTACGCAGCTGCCGCTTCATGTGTGCCCATAAATTCTCAATGGGATTGGTATCTGGGCTGTTTCCGGGCTCATCTCGAATAAAGGGAACCTCACAGTCTGTTAGCCACTGTTTCACTGACTTTGCAACATGTGCAGGGGCAGAATCTTGCATAAATACTCTTGCCTTGGTTTTATCAAAAGAGTCACTTAAAACATCACATAAGAGCTCCAAATAATTGTTCTGGTTCACTTTTTCATTTGCAGGTAGAATTACCAACCTACCAACACCATAATATGTAAAGCAGCCCCAAGCCATGAGTGAGGCTGGGTATTTAACAAACTTGGAAGTGTACTTAGGATCCAGGGGGTCACTGCCTGGTTTGCGGTACACTCGTGATGAAGGGGTACCAGTGACAGTAAATGTTGACTCATCACTCCAAAGCACAGTTTTCCATTGCTCCTCACTCCAGGCAAGATATTTCTTACAAAAATTTACTCTCTTTTTCTTCTGAAGTGCAGTTAGCAGTGGTTTTTTACGAGCACAAAAACTCCTGTAGCCCAGATCGTCATGCAACAGCTGCTGCACACTTCTGACAGACACATCTGCCAGCAACTGTGGGTTCTTTTCTTTTAAATCCCGTGCTGTTAGCCTTGGATCCTTGCTAACTTGCCTTGAGATCAGCTGACGGGTCCTGAAGGTTGTCTTACGAGGTCTCCCAGGCTTGGGAAGTGGAGTGGGAGGAATGGCCTCCCCACTGTCCTTGAACCGCTTCACCAGTCTCTGCACTGTTCTCAGTCTAACACCATCTGATTTGCAATAAATGAGAGTTTGTGGCCAGCTTTATACTGTATAGAGTAATCACTTCCACATGTTTGTCCTTGCTTGTGGTTACTTTGGGCATGATGAGAATGTGGTAAGTAACCAAATAACTGTGTTATTTGAGTCAAAACATGCCCTCGTTGTGCATCACACACAGAGACAATCCTCCTCCTGTGGCTGCCCAAACATTACTGAGCCTGCTCCTGTGGTGCCAAACCTATCAAGCAGGGTTGCCAGCTCCCGTTGAAAAAGCGTCAGCTCATTTTGCATCACAGGGGAGGGTAGTATTGACCCTACTTCACTTAACACGAAGAAGAATGACGTTGGCAAAAAAACGTCAATACTTTCCGCGCCTACTGTATGTCTGCAGTAAGACACGAATTAAGGAAGGAGTTATGAAACTCAGAGAGATATTGGATCCCTGTCAACTAGTACTATCGAGTCTTGCAAGATCTTAAACGAGGCTTTCCAGATGGTATTTTCCAAAGAAAATGATGGTAAGATCCTAGATATCTCTACCTTTGAAGGAAAGAAGCTCTGTCAGTGTGATTTTAGCATTGAGGATGTTGACACAATGCTTGAAGGACTAAGGGCTGAGTCAGATCCTGGACCTAATGGGGTACACCCCATAGTACTGAAGAAATGTGCAGCTGCCCTTGCCAAGCCTCTGAGGATGATCTACAGATCATCACTCAGTACAGGTGAACTACCAGAAGTTTGGACAAGAGCCAACATGAGTCCTGTCTTTAAGAAAGGGGGAAAAAACTAACCCTCTTATCGACCGATCAGTCAGTCTGACTTTTCTTCCTTGTAAAGTCCTAGAAAAATCGTTACGAAGGAGCCTTGTTGACCACCTGGAGAAAAACAACCTCCTGAAAAGCTGCCAACACGAATTTAGGTCAGGCAAGGCCTGCCTAACACATCTCCCAGAATATCTAGAAGATGAAAGAGACATTGTTTATGTAATATACTTGAACTGTAAAAAGGCTTTTGATACTGTCCCATATTGTCATCTCCAGGCCAAACTAGGTGCTGTTGGTGTAGACGGTGAAGTACTCAGGTGGATTAACAGCTTCTTGAGGAATAGAAAGCAGAGCGTCAGCATCAGACGAACCCATTCGGAATAGCTACAGGTGTGGAGTGGAGTCCCACAAGGCAGTGTCTTGGGACCAGTACTATCTATCTATCTATTGCCAGACGCCTTAATCCCGCACGGGGTGGCCACAAACAAATCGCCTCCACGTCACTCTGTCCCCTGCCATTTCACTACCACGCTCCCAACTCACACCCCCCTCTCTCATATACCTCTCCACTCCATCCCTCCATCTCATCCTCGGCCTCCCCCTCCCTCTCGCCCCCTCCACCTCACTCACATACACTCTCCTCGTCAGTCTTTCACTCTCCATCCTCTCCACATGCCCAAACCACCTTAACGTGCTTCTCCTAACGCTTCCCATCACATCCTCAACCACACCACAACACTCCTTCACTTCCTCATTTGTTAGTCTGTCTCTCCATGTGACTCCACATGCTCCTCTCAAATAACTCATTTCCACTGCTCTCACTCTTGACTTCTGTCCTTCCAACAGGGTCCAAGCTTCACTTCCATATGTCAGAGTTGGTATCACAATACTGTCATGTAACAACTTTTTCACTTCCATGCTCACTTCCCTGTTTCTTATCACTGCTTTTAACGAACCAGCAACCTTCCTTCCCTGCTGCACCCTTTCGAGCACTTCACCCTCCAGACTTCCATCCTTACTCATCACACTGCCCAAGTACTTAAATTCACTCACATTCTCCATATCCTTCCCATCCAATCTCACTGTACATTCACTGGCTTCACTTCTCTCGAAGACCATCACATTACTCTTCCCTACATTCACCTTTAGATTTCGTTTCTTACACACTCTTCCAAACTCATCTACCAAGCCTTGCAGCTCCCCTTCATCTTCACTCAACAACACAGTATCATCTGCAAACAACAGTACAGGGAGTTTCCAAACACTGCCCTCTCTCACAGTACTGTTTCTGGTTTTTATTAATGATCTTTTGTAAGGAACCTGTTCAAGTGGAAAACTCTTTGCTGATGATGCAGAAATTTACCGCAGGATAAAAACTCTGCAAGATGGGATTACCGTACCTTGCAGAAAGACTTGAACAAACTAGGAGTGGAGTGAGAAATTGAAGAAAAATGTAAGGTTATGATCACTGGAAAGCAGAACCTAGGATACGAGTACTACATGGGGTCTACTCCACTCACCACCACTGTAGAAGAAAAAGACAGGAATCATCATCACCCCTGACTTGAAACCTACTGTACAAGTGGCCAAGACAGCAGCATGTGCCAACTCATTGGTGGGCCTCTTAAAGAAAACTTTCACATTTCTGGATCGTGAAATGATGTATAGGTGTACCAACAGTGTGATTGGAACTGCTGTAATCACTGCTACCATTGGTGTACATCAAGGATCACCTACATCATGTGTATTGTTTGTTTTAAGTGTTAATGTCATGATACAGATGTTAAAACAACAGTGCCCTGTAGATGGTTTCCTTACATGGTTACATGTTATGGTAACGATGGATGACACTACATTATTATCTACTACACGAAAGGGAATGACAAGGAAAATTGAAATTCTGTACCATTTTGTAGCAAGATAAAGTTTATGGTTGTAAATGGTAACAGTGAAGATAAAGAACCAATAGTGTGTAATAATTATGCAATCAGTTACTGTAATCATTACATCTGTTTGGGTAGTCCTTTCACTGATGATGGCTCACCCTCAACAGCAATAAGAGTACATGCAGATAATAAGTTGTGCCAAGTATTAAAATTCATATCATTTGTTAATAGAAACAGTGATGTACCATTTACTGTAAAGAAGAAGATCTTTGATGCTGCAGTTACTTCATCAATGTTATATGGCTGTGAATCTGGGCTAAATGGTAACATATAACCTGTAGAGAAACAGTAGAAATGGTATATAAAGCAACTTTCAGGTGTAAGGAAGACGGCGAATAATGATGTGTGTATGGTAGAACTGGGTTTGCTTCCACTGCGTGCATTGATTAAGGCAAAACTGAGGAAATTTTTCCAAAAGATGTGGTTTGAAGGAAACACAATGGATGATGACCCGTTCATGCAGTGAGGTGGCAATCAGGTATAATGATGCTGTATCTAGATATGTTACAGATTTAACTTTGGACAACACAGGCAATATAGAGGAAGGTAAATGGGAACTTAGGTTAAATAATGTATTATGAACTCTGTATCAGATAGACTGACCTTTTTATAAATCATATAACCCTGAACTGATCGTACATGATATTTACACGAAAAACGTCTAAGTAAATGAAATCAAACTTGTGTCTTGGACAAGACCGTGGCTGAGCGCGCACTCGCTCGCAGTTGAGAAAGGGCGCTGGAATAGGTGGGGAAGGGGATACCTTCCCATGGAGGAGAGGTTGTGCCCATGTGGCATAGTACAAACAGAAACACATATCAGGGCTCTTGTTTGGCGAGCCACAGCTCGCAAATGCAAGTATTTTTTCCCTTTGGCGAACAAATTTTACATGCAAGTTGCCTTTTGGCGAGAAAATACATCCACTTGAAAACCGAGTAAACTACAAAATAAGTAAATCTCGCTTAAATGAACAAAGAAGCACGTTGTGATCGATTATTAAGTCTTTCCTTGTTGCCATTGTGAATGTTTAACCCCTTAACCGTGGGTCGTCACTTTCGTGATGGTCGGGTGCAATGGATCATACCGCGGGGTGTCACTTGAGTGACTGTGTTATTTTTAATTCCCCCGGGCTTTCAGGTGGTGACTTGTATTATCTATCAGCACTGCCAACGTCCAACAATAGTCAGAGCTACTAATGTCATCAGTACTCCCATCCATTGTGGACAATTTAGCCATTTTCCACCATTCTAGACTCCCCTCCCTACCTCTCCTCCATTACCCTCTCGTGTCATCTGCTCAGCCGCTCTGCGCTAAGTAAATCTTCCCCAGATTTTTCCACTGTTTTCATCCATTGAAATGAGCCCTATGCCCTATTCTTA
>JAGKTI010004148.1:0-17970 GCA_018397915.1 Birgus latro
GAGTGTGTGGTGAAATGCTGAAGCATGAGGGAGAGATAGTAATAGAATGGATGTGGAAGGTGTGCAGATTGGCTTGGGAGGAGGGTAGAGTCCCGGAGGATTGGAAGTCAGGTATAATTATTCCTCTGTACAAAGGAAAAGGGGAAAAAGCAGTGTGTGGTAATCATAGGGGCATTTGCCTTCTCAGAGTAATAGGAAAGTATATGGTAGGATACTTATTGACAGAGTTAGGGAAATTACAGAGGAATTAGTTGGAGAAGAACAAGGAGGTTTTAGAAAGGGAAGAGGTTGTGTAGACCAGATATTCATTCTTAGATCCTTAGTGGAGAAGTTTCTAGAGAAGGGCAAGAAGTTGTATGCAGCCTTCATGGATCAGGAGAAAGCATATGACAGGGTGGATAGACAAGGTTTGTGGAAGGTATTAAGAATATATGGAGTGGATGGGAAGTTGTTGAAGGCAGTGAAGAGTATGTATGAGGGTGCTAAGGCTACAGTGCGTGTGGATGGCAAACTGAGTGAAACTTTCCATTTGAAGGTTGGATTGAAACAAGGATGTGTCATGTCTCCGTGGTTGTTCAATCTGTACATGGATGGGGTTATACAAGAGATACAAGGTCGGGCAATGGATGTTGGAGCGGCCCTAGTGAGAGAGGGCAGTGTTTGGAAACTCCCTGTACTGTTGTTTGCAGATGATACTGTGTTGTTGAGCGAAGACGAAGGGGAGCTTCAAGGCTTGGTAGATGAGTTTGGGAGAGTGTGTAAGAAACAGAATCTAAAGGTGAATGTAGGGGAGAGTAAAGTGATGGTCTTCGAGAGAAGTGAAGCCAGTGAATGTACAGTGAGATTGGATGGGAAGAATATGGAGAATGTGAATGAATTTAAGTACTTGGGCAGTGTGATGAGTAAGGATGGAAGTCTGGAGGGTGAAGTGCTCAAAAGGGTGCAGCAGGGAAGGAAGGTTGCTGGTTCGTTGAAAGCAGTGATAAGAAACAGGGAGGTGAGCATGGAAGTGAAAAAGTTGTTACATGACAGTATTTTGATACGAACTCTAACATATGGAAGTGAAGCTTGGACCCTGTTGGAAGGACAGAAGTCAAGAGTGAGAGCAGTGGAAATGAGTTATTTGAGAGGAGCATGTGGAGTCACATGGAGAGACAGACTAACAAATGAGGAAGTGAAGGAGCGTTGTGGTGTGGTTGAGGATGTGATGGGAAGCGTTAGGAGAAACGCGTTAAGGTGGTTTGGGCATGTGGAGAGGATGGAGAGTGAAAGACTGATGAGGAGAGTGTATGTGAGTGAGGTGGAGGGGGCGAGAGGGAGGGGGAGGCCGAGGATGAGCTGGAGGGATGGAGTGGAGAGGTATACGAGAGAGGGGGGCGTGAGTTGGGAGCGTGGTAGTGAAATGGCAGGGGACAGAGTGACATGGAGGCGATTTGTTTTTGGCCACCCCGTGCAGGATTGAGGTGTCTGGCAATAGATAGATAGATAGACTTCCATGGATGCAGTCCGGCATCTTACTGAGGCAAAGTCCAAACCTTTTTGTTCGGCTTTGGGATTTTTTTTATCAGAACAAAGGTTAATTGAAAGAGTCATCAACCCCTTGACTACTAGAAATCTCATCATCTGAACAAAATCATCCTTTGACAGCCTTGAGTGATATAACTAAGTGCATCCATAGGAGGAGGAAGAGTTAATCCATATTTGCATGCCCTTATTAAAAAAACTGTACAGTGGTGGAAGAGTAGATTTATGTACTTTCGAAAATGCACGAATAAAGTCTCCAGTACGTCCATCTAAGGCAGAGAATTTCCGGTTTCATGAATGTATAGTATGAGATCTTAACTCTGTCAATAAAATATTGTAGGCTCTTCTGTTAGTGTCTATCTGCTAATAGGTTAGTGTTGAGAAATATATCAAGCATATTGATGTGCAATATGGCTTTCAAAAAAGTGGCTCACATTTTTTTCTTTGTCACTGATGTCAGTCATAATCTAATTCTTTTATCTTTATCCACTTGCGCATGCATGTCCCGTTGTTTATATACACATTAATCCCTTGAATCAAGTGATGTAGTCTTTTAGTTTATTCTTGCTACCTCTAGATGATTTTATCCAGCACAGGGGAGACCTTTTGTTGTAGTGAAGGGGTCAGTCACGTCAACATCCTAAAGCCCTAGTTCTCAAAGCTTCTCCAAAATTGAATAGAAACACTGGAGGTAACAAGTCTGAAACAAGAGAACGTTATTGGATTAAAGAGGTTGATATGGTACACTGGACTACATTATATATACTGTATACTATTTGCTCTGGTGTTACCCTGCACAAAGACACGGGACAAACTGAATACCGTATTGTACAGTCAGGGACAAAATTTCGCCATGTGCAGTATTTCACCTCATCTGCTTCACACATTCCTCTTCTGGCTAACATTCCGAAGCTGAGAGAGGCTTGGTCTATTCTCTGTCCATAGATGATGATTTGTTATACGATTCATGACAGAGGAAAGTGATGGACACACTGCAAGTGGACTAAGTGGGATAGTAGGCCAACTTTTGTCCCTGAATGTATGAACTTAGAACAACATTGTTGCACTCATAATCAGTGAAACATACATGTACTGAAACGTACGGTACGTGAAACACCAACCCACCCTTTCTCAGTCAACTTTTTCTTCTGTTTTACCATGATAGATTTTTACATGAATATTGTACACTTGCATTAAGTTATTCACACACACACACACCCACACACACACATGCCAGTGCATGCAGACATGCATATAGTAGTACACACACACACACATACACACACACACACACAAATATGCCAGTATGTGGAGACATGCATATAATAGTTCTCATAAACACACACACACACACACACACACACACACACACAAGTAAAAAAATGTCGGTACATGGAGACATGCATATAGTAGTTCTCTCTCTCTCACACACACACACACACACACACACACACACACACACACACACACACACACACACACACACACACACACACACACACACACACACACACATACATACCCTCTGACATGCACTACTGATAGAACACACACACACACACACACACACACACACACACACACACACACATACATACATACCCTCTGACATGCACTACTGATAGACAATATCACTCAGCCCCAGGCCTGGTTGTAGTCAATTTCTCAGTAGACGCTGCCGTTTTGCAAGATCATAGCCGGTTGCAAAGAGAAATTATTTTGTTTTTCTCCCAAACAGTTGACACTTCATATTTCACAGTTATTCTTTTTTTTTTTTTAATATGTTCCTTTTTTTTATTTTTATACCCAGTTGCTCTCATATGGTAAAACTTTGCATTAACTTTTTCATTGTATGATCATTACTACCAAGACTAGTAATGTTTGTTGCCATTATAATTTTGCTGCTGCCACCACTACCAGTGCTGCTACTACTACTACAACTACTACTACTACTACTACTACTACTACTACTACTACTGCTGCTATTCCTGTTGGCCATTGTAAAGTGTTAAATTGAGCAAAAACTCCAAATGCTACCAAAATTTACTCTCCTGTTTTTATTTATCAGAATTGCAGCTACTGACTCTTTTAGGCCTACTTGTTCAGTATTGACTAGTTATTAATGCTATTACTAATACTGTAATGTTACCATTATTACCAGTGTTATCAGTACTGTTACTGCTACTACTGTACTCTCTTTCATTCTTTTTCTTTCCCTGACTTGCGAGACACCTGCTATTAATGATTAGCGACAAAACCTATGCATTCCAACGTGTTTTACCTCTGTGCTTATGGGTGTTATTTCAAGATTTGAGTTTATGGACGTTATTTCACCGTACTTACACTCATGAAGTTTATTTCGTGTACTGTTTTTGGTGATCTCTTAAACTCAGAATGAGGACTTGTATATTCAGAATACTGCTGGTCACCACCATAGGAACCAAGAAATGGTAATATAATTCTGCATTTTAATTATATAGAATTAAATGCAGGCAACTTTGATTTTGAAGTTTTTTTTTTTTCACCAAAAAAAATTACTGGAATTGGGTACATGTAGACAGATTTACACTAAGGCAGTTGGGCATACTGCTAATGGTACATGAGTAGTTGAAGTTTGAATGCAAGGCTGATAAGCACATGTACAGTATTTCATATTTTCTTTGAATCTCTCATGAATGCAGAAACTCTAATTTGAGCATCCATTACTTAATTATTGGGTTGTGTTGCCCCATCAGCAGCATTAATCTCTTTAATGTTAAATGACAGTGCTATGGCATGGGTTCTGTAGGAATTCATTGCTGAAGGTCTTGAGGTTGGCCCTCTGTGGGGTCTTTACACCTCATGTCCAGAATGGGTAGAAAAGGCAAAGGTGAGGGGCAAATGTTACGAGGCAATTTGCTGCAGTGCTCATCTCGTCGTGTTAGGCTTTTGAGTCTGTGGTTATTCGCTTAGTATCGTAGGATACAAGACAACTGCATCACCCAGGGTACCGTGGTTACCTGCCCTGGGTGTCACCCTAGATGCATGTTTTATGTATCAGCCCACAAAATGTGGATTGACATCCAAGGCAAGTAATGCCAGCTACCCACATGAGGATTTGAACCTTGGCATTGAGGGCTGGCTGCTTTAAAACTAGCAACACCAACCATTCAGTTATTGCCACAGTGGCTGATTGGTCAGTGCCATCTAAAATGCCTCACACTGTCACCGTAACTCTAGTAGCCTAGATTAATATCAGTTGTAATATAATGTAATGAAAGAGACACTTCAGGTAATACCGAACACTTCAGGTTATGTGACAGATAGGATTTACCATGCTAAAATGCACTTACATTTACCCCCGAAAACAGTGCAACTTTATGCACTTCATTTATTACCACTTTTCAGCTCCCAAAGTATTAATCATCATATTTATTACCCCCTTTAGTTATCGTTGAAGGAAATTTGTATCATGTCAGAAAATAGTGAAATTAAATCAACTAGAACATCATTGGGTGTAGGATACATATAGTATTGCCAGTTTGTAGTTTAACTCCTCATGATTGTGAGATCTCAGGTAAGCTATTCTAGCTAAACCAGGGAATATTATCCAACTGAGACCTCCCATAGTCATGACAGTTCTAGTTATATGTTCCTGCAAACACCAAATAATTTTATTTAGGTACAAGTGACTCATGAAAGCCAAAGTGTGTTAACAAGAAATTGACAAAACTGGCTTAGTATTCGATTGTTCTTTTGGGAATATAAACACAAATATCCACAACAAGCGACATTCCGTTGGTCACCCATTCACCAATGTAGAGACTGGACTGTAATCAGTGTTACTTTTAGAGACGTACCATTTCAGTTGCAAAGTTTAATAAAATTAATTGTAAGCTGGTAGTTAATTGATATCACATGATAGGGTTTTCTTCCTAATTGCTTGTGGATAAATGTATGTGTGTGTGTGGTGGGGGGGGAATGGCACTTGCTTTTAGTATCTTGAAAGGAGCAGGGACTATGAAAAAACAAGAAGTTTTACAGTATAAGTAAAACATTTCACCAGCAAATGAATATCACCAACACAATCATCATCACAGTTGGCCCTGAAAAGTTGATGCTATAATCAAATGTCACCCTTTTCTAGACTATCCCTAATTCTTTGTTCTGTACAACAGTTCTTTCCAGCTGCAGTAAAAGCTCATTAAGTCAAACAGGGACTTTAGCCAGCCCAAGTAATGTAAGGCTCTGATTTAGAGAATGATGTGACTTGACATTAAGATGGAATCAGTTCAGCCATGTAAAAGGTTCCAGACTCATTTGCCTTGTACTTGGTAACTGGGGAACATTCATTGCTTAAAAATGGGTTAATTATATGCAGTGTAAGAAAAAAATGCCGTGAAATAGTAATGAATATTACAATAATCCCAGATTTTAAAACTTAGATATATGATAACATAGAACAGTTGGCCCTCATTATTTGCCTCTTCTGTTTTGGGGGTTGGTTATTAACAGGTTAATAAACCACAACAAAATGCACTTGTTTAAAATGTTTTTTATAAAATGGTGTGACAGTCTGTTGTTAAATTATCTCAAAGTACACTTTAAGCAAATAGATTCAGACATCTGATGTTGTCTTGGGTCAGTGCAAAGGGCTTTTAGGCCGTCATTTGGTTATGTTATGATTGCAGAAGCCATTTTGGGAGGTGGCACTTAACTGTGGATTTTGCCATGTGCAGGGATGTCCGTTACGTACTCTGTACATAAAAGAATCCCCCATTATCTAAAAGCATTATATCAAGGAAAGTTGCGGAGGATTGGAAGTCAGGTATAATTACTCCACTCACTTGATGTAGTGCTGCCTACATCTTCCTTAGCCTTTATCATTCTTTTTCTGTGCCTGCCCTCCTCTCTTCTTATTTCTCCCATCTTTCCTGTCACTTCTTATTGCTTTTCTTTCCTTTACAGGTGGCTCTACATTGAGTGACAAGTCAAATGGTTTCCTGTAAGCCAAGAAACCATTTACAACACTGGGTGGTAACCATGTAACCAAACCATATGTGCTCCCTACATGTCAACAAGTGGGTTGGTGGAGGATTAGTTCCCCTCCTCCTAAAACAAATACTGTAACTCAAAGTCAAATGGCCACCCCTTACGAGATTATGGCGTCTGGCATTAGATAGATAGATAGACAAAGGAAAAGGGGAAAAAGCAGTGTGTGGTAATTGTAGGGGCATTTGCCTTTTTAGTGTCATGGGAAAAATATATGGTAGGATACTTATTGACACAGTTAGGGAAATAACAGAGGAATTAGTTGGAGAAAAGCAGGGAGGTTTTAGGGAGGGAAGAGGTTGTGTAGATCAGATTTGCATTCCTAGATCTTTAGTGGAAAAGTTTCTATAAAAGGGAAAGAAGTTGTATGCAGCCTTCATGGATTTGGAGAAAGCATATGACAGGGTGGATAGACAAGGATTATGGAAAGTATTAAGAATATATGGTGTAGATGGGAAGTTGTTGAAGGCTGTGAAGTGTATGTATGAGGGTGCTAAGGCTGCAGTGCGTGTGGATGGTGAACTGAAACAAAGATGTTGGATTGAAACATAGATGTGTCATGTCTTCATGGTTGTTCAGTCTGTATATGGATGAGTTATAAAGGAGATACAAGGTAGGGCAGTGGATGTTGGAGCAGCCCTTGTGAGAGAGGGCAGTGTTTGGAAACTCCCTGTACTGTTGTTTGCAGATGTTACTGTGCTTTTAAGTGAAGACGAAGGGGAGCTGCAAGGCTTGGTAGATGAGTTTGGGAGAGTGTGTAAGAAACCGAATCTAAATGTGAATGTAGGGAAGAGTAAAGTGATGGTCTTCGAGAGAAGTGAAGTCAGTGAATGTACGGTGAGATTGGGTGGGGAGGATATAGAGAATGTGAGTGCATTTAAGTACTTGGGTAGTGTGATGAGTAAGGATGGAAGTTTAGAGGGTGAAGTGCTTGAAAGGGTGCAGCAGGGAAGACAGGTTGGTGGTTCCTTGAAAGCAGTAATAAGAAACAGGGAAGTGAGCATGGAAGTGAAAAGCTGCTACATGACAGTATTGTGATACCAACTCTAATATATGGAAGTGAAGCTTGGACCTTGTTGGAGGGACAGAAGTCAAGAGTGAGGGCAGTGGAAATGAGTTATTTGAGTGGAGCATGTGGAGACAGACTGACAAATGAGGGAGTGAAGGAATGTTGTGGTGTGGATGTGGATGTGACAGGAAGTGTTAGGAGAAACACATTAAGGTGGTTTGGCCATGTGGAGAGGATGAAGAGTGAGAGACTGATGAGGAAAGTGTATGTGAATGAGGTGGAGGGGGAGAGAGGGAGGGGGAGGCTAAGGATGAGATGGAGGGATGGAGTGGAGAGGTATATGAGAGAGGGGGGTGTGAGCTGGGAGCAGAGGAGTGAAATGGCGGGGGACAGAGCAACATGGAGGCGATTAGTTTCTGGCCACCCCTTATGGAATTAAGGCGTCTGGCAATAGATAGATAGTTATAACTTTGGTTCTGTGGGCTTAAGTCAAGTGAGCATTGAAGGTTACACTTGTGTCAAGTACTTTAGTCATCCTCCACCCCCACAGGTACATATTATTATATTGTACTCATTACACACTTTCAGCAGCACAGTACCTGAATCAGAAATAACACAACACTTATGAAACCATATAGCTGGTTATGAAGTGTGCGATTGATAGGGGCAGGGTGACGGTGGCATTGTACAAATAAGCCCCCTGATCCTTGAATGTCAACTGAGTTACTTAGTGAAAGTATAATACTGCACCTGCAGCAGAAATAACACACCACTAATCATGTCCTGGGAAATGATATAACATTTCATGGTCTGTGTATAAACATACAAAGTCATGTAGTAAGTTGTGTAATAGGCAGATGAATGGTCTAACGATAACCAACTTTGGCTCAAGTGGTTGGCTATTTTTATGCTAATTTATTTTTAATTTTTTGTATCAAATGGTTCATGTATGTAGGAAAACACTTACATAGAGATATGTTTTTGTATCAGGGCTTTGTATAAATGAGAATATTCTGTTGTATAGCAAAAAATATGTGCAACAAATGGACATATGGATAATCTAAAATTGAGATAATGGTTGTTCACACTCTTGTGGTTTCTGTCTTAGAGGGCTGACTGTATACACCAGCTCTCTTGGTGGCTTGGACCACATAGCAGTAAGGATTCTATCTTGTTGCTAAGTGGCCAAAGTCACAGACAGAGCCTGACTTAGCTGCAACACTGACTACTTGGAAACCAACTTAAGAGAGCTTTTACTATATCATTGTTTTCCCAGTCTTTTCCCGGTGTCTTTCTTCATGCATGTGCTCTTTTTCCACTGTTATGGTGGAGGGGTTCCAGTTGTAACCCTCTCAGACCAAACCAAAACATAAACAGGCCATAATTTGATCAAGGTTACTTTGCTTAAGATAGGTTAACTGGTACTTCAGTAAGTTCCTGAGTTTATTTGAGGAGTGCTTCATCAGTGATCAAAAGAAAGCTCTTGTGAGGAAGGAGGAAATACAGCAGCAGGAAGGCAGCAATAACAGGAAACAATTATTTAAAAAGAAAAAAAAGCTGCCATAAATTTGGTAATTCAAGGTGTGAATCTGTTTAAAAGCTGAAATGTGTCTATACATGATGAAACATACAGGCATCTTAGATAACGAGCAGTATTGTAGAGAGTTGGGTGAAGTACTGTACTGTACAGTAGTGCTGTTGCTGATACTGAAATTGAGATGCACATGTACCTTTTGACCATCACATCCAAGAATCTTGTGAACTGAAATATACCCTAAGAGCAGGAAGTACGATGAAATAACATTGAAACATTGGTCACAGATGGTGACACGTTTGGAGTAGGTAACAACCATGTTATTGAAACTGAGTACAGGAAGGTGATGCAAACCTCCAATTTTTTATTGTCATTTATGAGAACACCTGTAATTGTTGTTATTTTTTATGTGATTGACCTACATCGCACATTGCATTGTTGTCAGAAATGATAAAGGAACGTTAGATATGCTGTGTCATCATTACATGGTTCAAGAATTAACTTCAGCATTTAGGACTTGTTACAGTTTTGCAGCCTCATTTTTCAGTATAAGACCCTTACTCAGGGTCATTTTATTGAAAATTAAAGCATAAAGTTGTATAGAAGTCCCAGATTTATTACTATTCATTTCAAAACAACAGTGATAATAGGAAAAGGTTAAACTGCATTTTGCTTTATATCGTGAAATGAACAGTGAGGTAGAAAAGTCATTTTTTTCTTCTTTTTCTTTTCCACTAGCCATATGCTGCATTGCAAAAATGGTGTTGAAAATTGAATGTTTGCCATCTCCTTCATGACATCCAGCTTGATAATATGTCTTGGTAGCTAATTGTTTAAGGTGAATTCTCACAAGTAACCACATTCTTTTGTGCATGCAGCCAGTATGTTTTATGAGCACTTTTACACACCGTATACAGTATTGGCTCTTGACACCAGTTAATAGACAAAAAATTCCCTTGCTGCCACATGCCTTGTAGACCAAATCTCACAGAGAGTAAGGAATCCACCAAAACTTTGCTTCTTATTAATTATTTACCCATTAACCACCACCAACTGCAGCCAGTACCTTTCTCCCCGACCCCTATTCCTGGACTGTTCCTTTAATTATGATACAATTATACTCTTATTTGTTACTCTCTTGATTTGACTGTATGATATTTTTCTGTTATTTTGTGCTTCATTAGTCCACCACCCAATATATATATATATGTATATATATATTTATATATACTGTTCTCCTTGTCTCTGTCGCTTAATGCCAGTAACTTAGGCCTAACCCCTCACAGCCCCAACCAGGCAGCCAATGTCATACTACCCTGAACCCCTTATAGTGTATATGCTTCTCTGTCAATATTTTATCGATATGATTTATTATTTTTATAATTAGCATTGTGCTTGCTATGTAACTTAAAAATGTTTAATTTATTCCTGGTATTTTTTTATTCCATATTATTTGCCATAATTACTGTACTTCTTTTTCTCCTCCTTCCCTCTTTCGTACCTCAGTCTCCCATTTCTGGTAAACACTCCCTTTATTTTTCCTTCTTTTCCTGGGTTGGTTATTTGTTAACCTCTTCATTGTTCTCCATCCTGCAGTATGTACCAGTTGCATATTCTTTGCTTATGCTATCTATTTCTTATTTTCTTCTTGATTATTCTCTTTCATTCCACAGGATCTGTACTGCAATTTTTTAGTTTTTTGATAACTTTTTTTTGTATTCCCTTTTCATCAGTTTCATTTCCTAATTATTGAAAAAGTCACCCATGACATGTACTGTCTAATTTTATTGCTATGTCTATGATATATTTCATTATAGACACTTGTTTAATATCATCAGAGTCAATCATATGTGTATCTGGATTGCAGGGAGAATCTTCAAGTTTCCAATTATGGATTAACTACTGCAAGAAAATCGACCATGATCTTGCAAATTGGTTCTCAGAATATTTATTATCATTTTGGTTATATACCTAATCCATATGAGTAAAGTAGGCGAATGGTGGATACAGTATACATTTGTGGCTCACTTGTATCACCACTACTGCAGTCTCAGCCACCTATGTGCTCAAAACAGTCATAAGAGAGGCGTAGAACTAAACTTGAAAAATGGCAGTGGTACAGTACTAGAGTGGCCATTTTTGTTTCTTGTTGGTCTTATTCTCACATCAGCTCCTGCTTATTGTAGGCCTATAAGCTACATCTGTTGTCTATTGTGTTTATGTAATTTTTAAGCAAATGTCATCTTTAACTAACCTCTGAGAAAGTTTTAATCATTGATTTGAGAATAGAACATCATTCCTGATGATATTTATTAACTTTCTAGATGGATTTAAATGCCCAGCATTCCTAAGTTATGACACTTGTAAGGTCTGGAATATTAGACACAGTATGACCAGTACATTACTTGAGCAAAAGTTTTAAAATAACCTGTGTTTGAAGTAAAAATACACCATTTTGCAGCCATTTCAAATTTCCCTGCACAATGACGAGACCTTAATACAGGTAGTCTTCTATCAGTCTAGGGTGTGATCTAAAATATAAATTTTTCCATACAGCTGGTCGTGTAAATTGGGGGATCTCATATCAGCTCTGTACAAGCCATAGAATGGGCAGTTTTTTCTTTAGTATTCTGTGGATGTTGTAACAAATGTGACTGTAAAAAAAAGTGACCAGGAGAACTTGTGCTAGGCATGCTGTTATCATGATAAATAACCCTTTTGACACAGATTTTTGCTGCTAAGTCTTCAGTAAATAAAGGAAAAGTTGTACAGTATTTAACAGTTTCGTAATTACAGTATTTTTTAAGCCAGTGTGCCACTTTCCTCCAGTTTACAGAAGTACTCATAGTTTTGCATAAAAAGGTTAGTATCTTAGAACACATCCCATAATTTGCAGTTCCCTAAATTTACTCCAACAGTTGTGTGCACAAAGTTGTGATACTTAAAAGTGCACTTGTACTAATAACAGAAACTGCCTTTAATGACCAAAATGTGAGACTGATGCACTGGGTAGCTCTTTGCTCTATGGAAGGGGTGAGAGGAGGCAGTGTGAGGGCGGAGAGCTGGGTGACCTCACACTGAAGGCCACTCACACCCTCATGTCTCTCTCATGGACCAGTGCCAGTCAGTATGAATATTAACATTGATATCAGTTCCTTTTTTCTCCCCCATCATCTTTTACATTTCCACCTGTTCTCTCATCATTTGAAAAGGGAGAATGTTTAATGACTTCCCCCCCCCCCATACTGACCTTGTACAAAGGTATACAGCTATTTTACTTCTTTTCAGATATGTAACTGTAATTTTAATTAGTTATATATGAGCATTATGGAGGCACCAACTAGTGTTTTAAAACTCATTTCTTCATTGACATCACTATACCGATAAGGAAGCAGTTCATTAGTTTTTCTTTCACCCTTAAATACACTGTATAATCAATTCCAGCATTGATTCACGCTTTTGTTGAGGTGACTTGGTGATTAACAGATGAAATTTAATTAGTTATTTTTTGTAGTAGCTAATATTCTCCATAGCATTGTAGTTAAAAATATATATGTCCAGCTACATTAATGAATGAGGTAACAGTACAGTTTTCACAGAGGTGTCTGTATCTTCAGTGAAAGGTGAGAGAAATAAGTTGTTGATAGGTCATTGGTATGAGTGAATCAGCATTAGAATGTATCATATTACAGTATTATAATTATTAATGTTGCCATGAATAATGTTATTTGCCAGTGAACTTGTGAGCATTGGCAGTCCTAGTGCCTCACTGCAGGTGTGGCAAGGCAGTGTGGGTAGTGGGTGTGAGTGGACCTTGGTGCTGAAGAATGTGGTGTTACAGGCCTTCCCTGGGAGTGTGGTGCCGTACAAGCGCCCAGCTGGGGACAAGTCTGGGGTGCCAGTGTACCAGCCTACCAGCAGTGCAGCGTACCAGCAGGCACTCATGCAGCAACTGGGCAGCCAGAGCTTTGTACCAGTGTCATGTGAGTATGGCGGGGGTGTGGCCTTGCCAGGGGTTGGGGGCCAGGCCGACACTGCCACCACCGCCACTGCCGCCGCCGCCGCCGCTAACAACCACCATGCTGCCGCTTCCCCTGCGCAACCCCCCACAACCTCCACCTCCTCACCCACCACAACAACTTCCACTAACTCTCCTCCTTCCACCAACAAACTTCCCTCATCTGCCTTAGTGGCTACCAATTCCTCTTCTTCCTCCTCCTCCTCTTCAAGTGGGGGGGGAGATTGTGGCAGCAACTCCTGCTGTACCAATAGCTCCCCAACAACCAGTCAATGTCTTCTCCTACACAGGGTACTCCCTCAGCAAGGGGTTGCGTCAGCCATTCAAACCACCTGTGCCCCCAACTCCTGCCATAGTGGGACCCATGGCACTGCCAGCTGTGAGTGGCTTTGCTCCACCAGGCATGCAGGCTGCTCCTTTACCCAACTTCAGTTATGGGATGGGGGGCAGCGTAGCTGGGATTGGAGTTTCTCCTTACGTCTCCAGCAGTCAGCACCTGGTGGCTCCTGTGATGACCAACACTCTGGCAGGAATGTTGCCGGGTCTAGGTGGCTTGACAGCTAGTGTGGCCCCTGCTGTGGGTAGCATGGCTGGGTTGGGTGGCATCAGCAGTAGTATGCCAGTCATGAGTCCTCCCATCATGCTTCCCCAGACTCCTGTGTCCCTTTACCCTCCCCAGTACACAGCTTTGTCCAGTAACACCCAGTATTCGCTGGCCCAGGGAGGTGAACAGCCCAGCAAGAGGCTGAAAACATCATAGAGTGTGTATGCATGTGTCCGTGGCGGGCGGTGGGCAGGCTTGTCTCCCTCGCTCCCACCCACAGCCGCCCAGACAACGACCAGCGTCTAGTGGACTCTAGTCACGCCACTACTAACATCTAGTGTTGCTCTAGGACACACAGTAACTTACTAACTGACCCCTTTACGTTTGAGTTTAGATTATTGATGTAGCACATGTATCTGTCATTGTACTTCTTGTTATTGTACCTGTTTTTTAGAGGTTTTAGATATTAATGATTTTTAGCTTTGATGAAGTATTTGAGACTTAATAGTCATTGATTATAACAAGATTCCCCAAGTCTATTTTGCTTTTAAATGACACAGCAGAGCAGACTTGCTGCATGTCCGCTGGTAACTGGGGGAGACGCCTGCATGGTACCCAGAGCCACACAGTGTTTGTGAGATGTGATGCACGGAGACTGCACTGCCCCTCCCCGGCCCCCAGCCCTCACATACTGTCTCAGTCATCACCTTTTCTCTCCAAACACCAGTCTCTTTTAGTTCATACACATTCCATATAGATTTTTTTCTCTCTCTCGAGTTGTATATGATCTGAAGTCTTGTCCCCTGAACACCAAACTGTTATTATTTCCATACATTTCCTTCATTTCTTTTTTATTCAATTAAATACATTTCTTCCATTTTATTCTCATAAATCCCATCATGTAGGCAATGCACTTCCTCTGTGTATTTTTCAGTTCCTGTGCTATTCTCCATTCCCATAGGTACCCTCCGTTTTGTGGCCGGAGTGTGGTGTGTGGTGTTTTCACCTGGGGACTGGGGAGGTTGTAATGGCCTTGGTAGTAACAAGGCAAGGTTGCTTCCTGGGAGGGGTGAAGAAGAGAGGCTTGGTGGAGGGAGGGGTTAAAAGCTTCTTCATTTGCATTCAGTTCCCTTTAACCTGGCATTTTACAGTTCATCATTGTACTTCTATATTTAAATTAGGTATAGTTAGTCTTTTTCCCTGACCCTATCTTGTGATGCACTTCTTCAATTCATGCAGATCCTGTAGCTCTCACTGACAGTGCCTTAGTTGACCCTGCCTCCAGTATAGGTCCTATACCTCCAAGCAGTCTGGTCAAGCCCTGTGTAGGTTCTTCAGCACTAGTAAAATTTGCATGATCTAAAGTGAAATAGAAGAAGTATTAGATTGGTTTGAAGGATACATGCATGTGCCAGAACTGGAAGCTGAAGGGCTTATCTCCAGTAGGCTGAGGGGTAACGGGGCCAAGAGAATGGCCTCAGCTGGGGGTGGAGTAGGTGAGACAGTGTACTGTGAGAGGAGGGGTTGAAGCAGTGCCAAAGAACATGGTTAGTGTAGCAGTGCCGTCTCCGTGTACTTGCCTGCAGAGACCCCCAGCGCTGCCAGTATTGACTCTGTAGTGTCACTGTACGTACCATGCTCACGTCCCGACTCTATGTTATGGTAACACACTAGGTATTTTGGGCAGTGTTGATGTGCCTCTGTATTTTTGCTTTTATAATTTTTCTCTTCCCTCCTCCTCATCTCCTTCTTCCCCCTTTTACAGTACTGTAGTAAGGGGTATGATGCTCTGTAAGCCAGGTGAACCCTCCCTTCCTTGTGATCAAGGCTTATTATTCAGTACACAAACATTGACACGTTTTGCTCTGTCAGACATTGTTCATCCAGTTTTGTTGGACTGCCTCTGATCTTATTTTTTCCATTTTTTTCTTTTTTGTCTGTTATGTATTTCCTGTTGATTCTGTTTTTACCATTATTATATCTGCTAGCTTTTAGTGCTTTTTCAACATTGGTCTGGGTATCGAGTACAGTATATGTACAATCTGCCTGTGTACTTCAGTCCTTTTACTGATACAGAAATACTGGCCTATGTATAAGAATATTTTTAAAAATAATAAGTCTGTAGAATGCATGATATTGTGTTTGATTTCTGCTTGACTCTCTTACTGTTTACTGCTCCTCTCCCCGGCATGGCACTAAAGTCTGTGGTCAGGTTAGCTCACGCCCGTCTGCTAACTGTCTCTCGCTTGCAGCCTGTACTGGGTCGTGGGGGGGGGCAGCTTAGTACCCAGCAGCAGGGGTTGTAAACACAGCTTTTGGGGTTCCCTTGTGGCAGCCTCCCTACCTCTCACCTTCCATACCCCTGTCTCTTGCTCATTCATTCACTCCCCTCTAGTCATGCTTTCACCCCACCAATCACCCTCTCCTCCAACCCACAGCCTCTGAGACTCCCAGCACTTTAGACATACCCAGCATCACCATCACAGTGCTTGGTTACTATTGGTTTATTGTTGTGTCGCCTATGATAAACTGGTGTTGACATTACTCTGCTCCACAACTTACCATGATCAGGTAATTCATAATAGCTAAGGGTTTGATAACACATACCTACTTCTTTTAAAATGTAGTACTGGTCTATGTCGAGTGCTGAGGTGTGCTGGATTCAGTGGTGGAGGCTTGGTTAGGGTGGGAATGTATGGTGTAGGCACAGGGGTAACTAAAAATCACCTAGGGAAGCAGGCAGTACACTGGTGGGTAAGTTCACGACCTACTTGGGGAGAGAAATGTTGAGTTTTGCACTTTAATCATACAACACTGTACATTACTGATTTTATCATAGTATGCATGTCACAGCTGTCACATCCCATGTATTTATAATCAGTTCGTGGTGCAATAATGTGGTATTAATGGATGACACTTAGCTTTTTTCCTATTTTGACAAAGTAGTGATTGACTACTATTGGATATTAACATACTCAAAATTTCTTATGATTTTTTGACTAATTGCTTATGGGATGGTATGAGTGTCTTAACTTCACTAGTAGAATATATTATTTTCATGCATTAATATACTTAAGCTTTGTGAGAGAGGGAGCCCTTGCTGTGTTTGTTCCTGTTCATATTTGATGTGATGTGTGTATGGTTTTGCATATGTGCATCCCCAGTGTGTATCTGTGGATGTGTGCTTTTCACATGTATGTAGAGACATACATAAATTAGTATGTGTGTTATACATTGATGTATATAAGCATAGTTTGCCTATTTTCATTGCTCTTTGTCTGTATTTATCATTCTCAAATTTAGTGATTCATTGACTTCTGAATGCTTGCAACCCCAGTGTGAGAGACAGTAAAGTGTGTGAGTGGCTAATATGAAGCACACAACTAGTCAGCCCTCCCCTGCCTTGACCAGTCTTCCCTGCGCTGACTGACTCTCCTGTAGGTCGTGAACTCTACCAGAGCAACGGGCGTGAGCTGACTCCCAGACCTGGGTTTTAGACACAACAGTGAAGCCTCTGAGCAGTGACTGGGCAAGGCAGATGCAACTAGCAATTTTTTAAAAGATGATGTGTAAACAAGTGGGGCTCTGGGTTGCTTGGTGATGGTTTGGCTGCCCTTGGGAGATTCTCATCCATTTTTAAAGTATATATAGAGTTATGCATAAATATGCTTGTAGTGATATTTTATTTCACTTTAAAAAATCATATACAACTATTGTAAAATCCTGGTGTGTCCTTGTATAGTAATATTATATAATCTCACACTCTATCCTTAATGGCAAGTGAATGTGATTCAAGATCACATGTTTAATTTAGTATGTGATTAGCCTAAGTCACACATATTCATGTATTTTTTTTGTGTCAGAGCTCTACTGACTGTGCGAGGGAAGCCAAATAGATATTCTTAGGAAGTTAAAGTTGCAGCAAAAGGAGAGAGTGTGAGAGAAAACCCAGTGATACTGGTGAGAGTGAGAGTGCTGCTCTCCCAGGGGCCAAGTAGAGAGTACCTTGGAGCCAGCCCAGCTAAGATGACACGCAGTGTTGGGCAGGGTGCGGGACCCACTCTCACGTCAGGAACAAGCCTAGCCTCCATCTTTAACATTAAAGATCTTTAGTGACGTTTCTCTCACGTTTTAGAAGCACAGACACCGCTCCCCACTTAGTGTGCTTGTTGGCTACTGTGCCCCCTCCAACACCCTCCCATTCCCTCAACACTAAAGTTATGCTTATGAAATTGCCACTTGTGCCAGTGTTCCTGAATGTTCATGAAGTCACTTAACCTAATCACTCCCTGTTTTATTCCCTAATATAG